>JANEYF010003559.1:0-118157 GCA_029963845.1 Rhamnusium bicolor | reverse complement strand
AGTAAAATAACTGATGCTCGAGCTGAGTCAAAACGTACACTGAAGGTAAATAAAATTGTAAATTAAAATTGAAAATTGAATGTATAAGAATAGGGTTTTAAAAGTAATTAAATTCCATTTTGAACTTTAGAAGCAGATAAAGTCAAGTACTGTAGAAGATTCAGACCTAGAAGAAGACACTATTGCTTTCACTCGCGAAGACAGTAGCGACGATGATAGCGAGGAATCCGACAACACTACTGATAAAAGGAGTAATACACATCTTGATAAGTTAGATGAACCACCAAGTCAGATCGATGGAAAAGAAGAGTTAACAAAGGAAGATCAAATTTTTCCTGAGAATCTAGGTGTACAAAATGAGGAAAAAATGAATGACGCTGGAAGCTCTGACAATAATGAAGAAGATAGAGAGAACAGTAGTTCTCCTGAAAAAAAAGATTAAAAATTTAAGCGTTTTCTTAATTTAACTCATGTAAGATCACATAATAATTACTAAAGGTTTTCTTTTTTTTTCTATAATTATATCTAAACAAATTTTTCAAATAAAGCTGGTTTCATGAATAATTTTTTGTAAGTTTGCAGCCAATTTTTCTTGAAATTTCACATAGAAGCTGAGAAAGATTTTCTCATAAAAAAACACTGCTTCAGTTAATAAACTTTAACACAATTATCCCAACAATATATCAATTACATCAACGTCAATAATTACATCTGATAAACATGATTTCTCATAAATACTTATATCTGCCTAACTTTTTTCACAGAAACTGACAACTAGTACCATTAGTCTAATTCACTGATAAATACTGGTAAAACTTGATTTTAGATTTCGAATCGCTTATTAAATGTTAGTATTTTCTCGTAAAGAACGTCCTGAAAGTTCTGATGAAAACCTGGACTAATTATCTAAAACAATCTCATATAATAAATACTGTTTATAAAATCCACCGATTTTTCTCGAAATTTAATATAAAAAGTTGAGATTTTCTCATAAAAACTATAACTCCAGTTTATTAGTCAAATCTGATATAATTCTCCCAACGACATATTCTAATTAGATCTGATAAGCACGGTTTCTTATAAATACTTATATCTACCTACTTTAGTTATAACTATTTCAATATTCTGATAAAATTTATGAGAATTTTCACAATAAAATTTTTTTGACGTACTCGTTATCAGAAATTAGTTTTATCAGTTATTACAAGATTTTTCGTGGACAAATACAGACCATTTTCTGATAGATCCTTTTTTTTATAAGAATTTATCAGATCTTTTCCACAGGGGGGAGATAGAACTATGGAGTGTAGAGAAGGAGAGACGTCTCCGTGTTAAAAAATGTGATCGGATTTTCGATGGAAGAATAGGTGGCGCTGATTTAGAGGAGGTATTCTACGTGATTTTGTTTTTACTATTTTTATTATTTTTTTACGCTGTATAATTCTTTTCAACACCTACATAATATTATGTTTTCGTTAGTTTATAGAATCTGAAGCTAGTTTCAGAGATATAGTAAGTGTTTAACTTCAGACTCAATCCCATAATACGATCAGCGCCACATCACATACCTTACAGAATTCAGACCACATTTTGAACGTACCGTCCATAAGAGACGTTCCTCCTTCTCTACACTCCATAGATAGAACATTATTCACGGCGCACGCTGCTAATTTCCCCACTGCTGGCACCCACCAATCACAGGCAGTGTGTCGGTATCTTCGACAGTTCGATCACATCCATATTGTATTTCGATGTTCGTTGTGGAAGTGAGGTTTTGATTCAGTGACTATTTTTGTGACTATATAGTGTGAAAAATGCCCAGGTGCGTTATAAAAAGTTGTGTTTACCACAAAACTGCAAACTGTGAGGGATAAATCATCTTACCACAAAACTGCAAACTGTGTGAGGGATAAATCATCTATTCATTTATTTCGGTAAGTTACTTAATAAACATGTTTGTTTTGGAGGCCATATTCGATTGTTTAAGGAGACACAGAGCCGTATTTCCCATTTCCATGAGATCTGCAAAGATAATTATTAATTATTGCAATAATGTGGATGAGTCAAAGGGGATGAATATATTTAATGTTGACAGTAGCACGTTTTATACGATTTTACTTAATAGGTACTGAGAGGAGAGGCTTGGAGAGTATCTTTAAATTTGGAAAAAGAAGATATGTTTGTGAATTCCAATGTATCCCTGGTGGAAATAGTTTCTGCCAATAATCTAATTTAGTCTTGCAGTGTTCTGAAAAACAATTCCAGAAGAATGAGTAAGTCTAAAAAAATTCTGAAACGAAACATTCTGAAAAAAGTATGAAAAGATCTATGTAAAACTTACTAAGCAGTTTAAAGACTGCATTTTTACAAGTTTTTAGACTCTTCTACAATACTTTTTCAGAATTAATCAGATCTTTCATGAAAATTTAGCTAAAGTAAAAGTAAGACTTTTTCAGAGTTAATCAGTAAAATTTAAAACATTTCAGATTTTCGAAAACTTATTTACTGTAGGTTTTATCATATTTATTACTTCTCGTAAGGAATATAAAAACTTTATAGGAGGAGGGGTTATTAGTAAAAAAAATATTAATGTTTATATTCTATACATTTTTAAATTTTATTTACAGATTTTTTTTAATAATTAATTATATACGGTTAAAATATACGAACTGTTTTTATTAAATAATTACAAGGCGATAATTATTATTATTATAATATATATAATACAAAGAAATACTTACAAATAAATATATAATACAAAATATTTCAAAAACATTTAGGAAATACTTAATATAATACATATAAATCAAATTATTTCAAAAACATTTAAGGAATACACTTAATAAAATGTTATATAATACAAGTGATTTTAAGAAATATTAACGAAATACTTTTAAGATAAATATAATATAAACTATTTTGAGAATATTTAATTAATACTAATAATAAATATATATATAGTACAAAATATTTCAAAAACATTTAAGAAATACACGTAATAAAACATACAATATTAATACACAATTTATTCTAAAACCATAAGTCTATCGCGTCTAGCACAGACTACACAGAGGTTCTCTGTGGCGTCTAGTCAGTCATAATCAGGGGTTCTGATTGGCCATCCTAAATCGAATGATGCATTGTTGCGCATGCCATCACCCCACTTTTAATTTCACTTCTACGTTCCACGTATAATGCCAACTTTACCTATGATGACAACAGCTAATGTAGAAGAGGTGCCTTTTGTGTTCGTTTATAAAATAATAGTGTAGTGTTGATTGTTAGGATTATATCGATATAAACAAAAGCACGTATGTCCAATCGAAAATATTGTAAAAAGTACAGATATATCCGGAGTTATGTGAACATTAATAATAATGCATGCCCACTTGTTTTACCAGCAACGGCTTTGGCGGTGCAAGATTTGGAATTTTTGGAAATGAAATGAATGCTGCTACTAATGATAGAAATCAAGAATGCTCTGTGCATCATGATCCAAACGATCCAACTTTATCTGAAATACTTTGTATTATATATATTATAATAATAATAATTATCGTCTTGTAATTATTTAATAAAAACAGTTTGTATATTTTAACCGTATATAATTAATTATCAAAAAAAATCTGTAAATAAAATTTAAAAATGTATAGAATATAAACATTAATATTTTTTTACTAATAACCCTCCTCCTATCAAGTTTTTATATTCCTTGCGAGAAGTAATAAATATGATAAAACCTACAGTAAATAATTTTTCGAAAATCTGAAATGTTTTAAATTTTACTGATTAACTCTGAAAAAGTCTTACTTTTACTTTAGCTAAATTTTCATGAAAGATCTGATTAATTCTGAAAAAGTATTCTAGAAGAGTCCAAAAACTTGTAAAAATGCAGTCTTTAAAATGATTAGTAAGTTTTACATAGATCTTTTCATACTTTTTCAGAATGTTTCAGAATTTTTTAGACTTACTCATTCTTCTGGAATTGTTTTTCAGAACACTGCAAGACTAAATTAGATTATTGGCAGAAACTATTTCCACCAGGGATGCCACTTACATTTTACCCAGGAGTCTTATGATTTTGAGAAGTCACCTTTTTCACTCCATTTAAAACAAAATGCTTTACCTATTAAGGACATTACGGTAAGTAGATTCGAAAGAAATATATAATATTAGTTTATTCAGATCACTAAAATAATTATTATTAAAAATACAGTACCTACCTACTTAAATTATTAAACAAAAAGTTAATAGTGTCCAAAAAATTACCTTTTCCGAAGTTCTCAAATATTTACTTACATAAAATTTTATAAAAATTAGAAACGTATTTAAAATTTTGTGCCTAAATTATTTTTACAATAATGTATTTATTCATAACTTTTGTTTATTTACTGTTTCCATATGAGCAGAAAAATTATTTTATAAATACCTATTAAATTTATTCGAGAGTATAATTAAAAAAATTGGTGTGTATGATTTAGGTATACTATTACTTTCAAATATATTTTTTCGAGGATTTATTTTTGTGATTTTCTTACAGAAAAACAAATCAATATAGAAAATGTAAAATTTTCCAAGGGCCTTTAATTTTTTTTTAAATTCAGGTGAATGATGTTCAATAAAGCAATTTTACATTCTCAATATTCATTTATTTTTCTGATTGCAAATTATGAAAATTGAGAAAAAATCCATAAAACTTAATATTTTTCGATAACTCCTAAAATGAAGTCTACAGGGGGCTCGACAGGGGGAGTGTCAATATATAAGGAAAAAACCCTGTAGATAAAATATCAAAAGGATTTAAACAATATAAACAATAACACGTAGGTATAATACATCTTATTTTTTATAGGATACTAGTAAAAGCTTGACCGAAACTACATCTGTTTCGTCTCAACCATCGACGAGTGCTGCTATATCTTTGTTAAATGAACCCCGGCCATCAACAAGTACTGGATTTTATCACAGAAAGGACAGAATTGCCACAAAGGTCATTTACTACTTTGGGTTTTGTGGAAAATAAAACACCCTCAAGTTCTCCTATTCGAGGGCATTCTAAAGTAAGTTAACTAAGTAAAATTTATTATTGATTACTATTACTAAGTATTTTAACTTATTGAAAAAGAAAGTATACTTATTTAAAAAACATTAAATAAGTTGTTCAAATTGTTCAGTCAGCATTGCCAGGGCCTTTATTATTTAATATTGGCATTCAGTAAGTAACAGAAGTATGTTAAATTAAAAAAAAATAAACATCTTACGTAAAGTAAGTCTTCATTCAATCTATAATCAAAAATCAATAATAGTGCCAATATTGTTTATTAATTATGTAAATTTTTTTAAGGTTGAAACACCCCGAAAACGAAAACTGAAGTCTCAGTTGACTAAAGCTCGTAAAAAAATTAAGAGGCTTAGGACAAGTCTTCGCCATTTTAAGAAAAGAGTTGCTAGGCTTGCTGAGGTGATTAAATCACTCAGTGGCAAAGTCACCAATGAAACATTGAAACTTTGTGCAAGATAGGACCTAATGAAGAATTTTTGCAGAGACAGATGTACCATAAACATAAGTATGGCGAACAGCTTAAAGCCTTTTCATTTACTCTTCATTATTATTCTGTTAAGGCATACAATTTTGTTCGTAATACTTTTAATTCGGCTCTTCTTCACCCAGACTATATCGAGGTGGTACAAAAATATAAATGGCGAGGCCGGATTTACAGCAGAAGTTTTCGACCTATTAAAAATCAAAGGACAGAATACAGATTATAAACTTATTTGCAGCTTAACTATAGACGAAATGGCAATTCGTCAGCATGTGGAGTGGGATGGAACGAAGTATTACGGATTTGTAGATTTTGCAGTAGAAACTGAAACTGACAGTCATCCTGTAGCCAAGGATGCACTCGTGTTTATGCTAGTTTGCATTAATGAGTCATGGAAGCTTCCTCTTGGATATTTTTTAATAGATAGTTTAACCGGTCAACAAAAAAAATTTAGTGCTACAGTGCCTAAAGTTAGTCAATGAAACTGGGCTACTGTTGGTTTCGATATGTTTTGATGGAGCTACGAACAATGTTACGTTGGCCAAACAGTTAGGGTGTAATTTTGATCCCAAAAATATACAATCTACATTTGTTGATCCCAGTTGTGGCAGAAGAATTGCAGTCTTTTTTACCCCTGTCATATGATTAAATTGTTAAGAAATTTGTTAGGAGATAAAAAAAAATATTATTGATGATAACGGTGATATTATTCAGTGGGAATATTTAGTAAAATTAATGAAATTGCAAGATGAAGAGGGTGTTGATTTAGCTAATAAATTGAGAAAATCACATATATTCTTTAAAAACAAAAAAAATTAAACATGATAAATCATATGGGATCAACCTACCTACGTTAAAAAAATTAAAGTTAAATTAGCCACCCAACTATTCAGTACTTCTGTAGCACATGCTTTGGAGTTTTTAAACGAAACTTTAAAATTAGAGCAGTTTAAAGATTGTGAAGCTACCGTAAAATTTATTAAATGTATCAATAACTTATTTGACATTTTGAATTCCAGAAATGTGTATCAGTATGGTTACAAACAGCCTGTTAATAAACAAAATTTTGAGGGTTTTAATAAATTTTTGTCAGAAACAACAGATTATTTAAAATCTTTGGAATTATCGATCGGCAAACCTGTTTGTGAGAGTGTAAGAAAAATGGGGGTAATAGGATTGTTGTTTTGTATCGAAAGTATAAAATTTCTCTATAACAATATTATTGTATATTCCTACTTACAAAATTAGCCAGGATCATGTTGAACTTTTTTTGGGGCAAATCAGGGCAATGGGGGGTTGTAACAACAACCCAACAGCTAAACAATTTAAAGTCGCGTATAAGAAAATGCTTGTACACCTTGAATTGAGAGATTCTTTTAGAGGAAATGGTATTCCATTGGAAATAATTTCAGTTTTGTCTCCTTCTGATATTATTAATAAATCGTGTGGTAGACAGCGAATAGCAGAAGATATAAACGAACTAGAAATGGACGATGACATGTATTACCACATTCTAAATATAGAAATATCAGAATTTAAAAATGAAATTCTTATTTATGTAGGGGGGTTATATTGTAACCAAACTCTTAAAAATTCTAAAATGTGAAGAATGTGTGGAAGCATTGTTAGGGGGACAGAGCTGACTTTCTTACGTCCTTTATAAATCAGAAAGACAGAGGTCAACTCTCGTATCCCTCCGAAGATGTAATATTTATATGTCGAACTTCAGAGAAAATCTTTCAAATTTATATAAATAAAAGAAATAATTTAATAAATGTCAATTTATTAAACATAAAATTGTTAGGTTTGTTAATTAATCAAAACTTATTTAAAAACCTAAATAATCATTTTAAAGAACAGACTGCGTTTACCTGTCACTATAGCAATTTAATTAAATTAATATCATCTCTATATTTTAAAATTAGAATTCACCATTATAACAGCAATATGTTTGATAGAAGTAGAAGCATGAGATCTGTTTATAATAAATTAATATTATTTAAAGGACAATAATGTATGTATTATTTTATATAAGTACACTATTTTTTATAATATATAGTAGATGCACATTTAAATAAATGATTGTTAGAAACTTTGTTTTTTAAATTATATTGATACATAGGTTTATAGAGTACTATCTATTATTTAAAATACACATTGCATAGGTTAGCTAATATAAAAATTGTTGTTTTTTTTTTCAATAAAATCACTTTATTTTCAATACAAATTTTTTTATTTGAATTATATTTTAGAAGCCAAAATTAAAAATGTATATGGTTTTAATAAAAATATTTAAATAGTCTGGATGTTCTTTATTGTGTTATTTAAAGAAATATACCCAAAAAAAACTACAAAAAAAGCATCTTATATTTGAGAGACAAAAGATTACATCTAGTTAAATAAAAAAATAAATATAAAGCTAAAACTTTCTTAAATACCTTATTTTTTAGTTCGTGCAAAGAAATTAGGAGTCAAAATGTTTTGTTTCTTGTTGTACCTCTACAATATAATTATATTAATATATTATTATGTTGTATACATAAAACCGTTTTATGGCATTGTAATGACAAAAAATACCCAGAAGAATACTATATAATTAAAATAATGCTGAAAACTAAAACAAAACTGTCTGATGCTAACCTCTAAAGTGTATCAGTTGTAGTTGTAGTTCGTGTTTACAAGTGCAGTGATAACAATTCAGTGGCGGCTGGTGGATTTATGCTAAACCATATCTCAATATTGGAGCATGGAATCCAAACATTATTTTAAGGCACGACTACCAGTACTGAATGAAAAAGTTTTGCAAAAAAAAAATAAATAAAAATTGAGAAAAGGTTACAAAAATACTCTGCCGATCCAGATAACTTCTAGACCATTAGTAAAATATTTGCAAACTATACTTTACAAAAAATTAAAATTTTCGAAAATAAAAAAAAACAGGGTGATAAATTTTCCTTCTGATTACGAAAAAAATAGTTTCCAAATATTTTACTAATGGTCTAGTAATAATCTGGATCGGCAGCGCATTTTTGTAACTTTTTTTCTATTTTTTTTCAATTTTTTTTCCAAAACTTCTTCGTTCAGTAACTGGTAGTCGTGCCTTAAAATATTACTTGGGTTCCATGTTCCAATACTGAGATATGATATAACCTAAATCCACCGCCACTAGGACTGGGCGATTGTCAAAAGTCATAATCGATTATCGATTATTGAAAAATAATCGATTATTTCGATTAATCGATTATAATCGATTAATCAAATAATCGATTAATCAATTAATCAAATGATCGATTAATCGATTATTTGATTAATCGATTAAACAATCAAATAATCGTATAAACGAAAATCGGTTATAATCTATTAATCGTAAAAGCGATTAATCGATTATAGTCGATTTTAACCAGCCTTAATCGATTATTCGATTCTCTTGCCCACCCCTAATTTACGGAGCTGTAGGATTCATCTTAGGGTTATTTTCAATTTTATTTACATACTGTTTATTTATATGACTATAATACTATAATAATTGTATTAAATAAAAAAATAGATAATGAGGATAGGATCAATAAAGGACAGTTGTTATTTTAATATTTTGATTGATATCTATTATTATTTTATTATTACATAGTAGCCTGAATATTTAAATACTTTCGTATCAATACAGAAAGAACTGGATATAGTGATATGTTTGCTTTCCACCATATGAGTGGTTCATCGTCCATATCTATGGGTGGCGTCTGAAGATAACGTTCAAAATCATTTTCCACATCATTTTTATTCTGTTGGTGGCCATTTGAACTTACTGACTGCTAAGGCTGGGCGATGGTCAAAAGTCATAATCGATTATCGATTAATGAAAAATAATCGATCATTAGGATTAATCGATTATAATCGATTAATCGATTAATCAAATAAACGAATAATCGATTTATCAAATAATCGATTAATGAAATGATCGATTAATCAAATGATCGATTAATCGATTATATAAGCAGAAATAATCAAATGATCGATTAATCGATTATTTTTCGATTAATCGATTATTTTTCCCAGCCCTAACCGCCACTGTAACAATTAATGTTTCATCCGTGGGAAGATTGCAACGAGTAAAGTTGTGACATTGTAAGTGTGATATTTTTATTAGTGATTAGTGTTATTCTCGGAAACTGTGATATTATTTAATAGTTATTAGTGTGTGTTTTAGTCCTGTGTTTTTAATTATTTATTATTATTAGTGATTTATTTTTGCTGTGTACCAGGGTATGTGGATTATTTATAGAAGAGATTATTTCAATTAGGTACGTGCAGAATGCCAATTTTTTATTATTTATTTCAGTAAGTATTAGAATTTTTTATAGTTTAATTTATTTATTAAGGGCAAAAAATAATTCTATTGTGGATGGATTATAGCAATTAATAATTTAAGTGAGTAATCATACTTAATTCATTATTGCAAAAATATTAAATTATCTGAATACGGTCCTGTCCCACCAGACTTGGGCGTTTGATTGATTCATGGAACAGCAGTGAATCAACCTTGCGGCCATCTGATGTTTCTGTGCCATCCACGTGTTAAGTAAACCAATCTACCTTTCCGTTCTTTAAAGTACATGCTTCTTTATAAAATGATTATTTTCAATTTTAGTAAAGTGAAACCAAATTACCAGATGTGTACTAATTTAAAATAGATTTATGCGGAACGCTGACAGTGGCAACACTGCCTTGAGTTACGTCATTTCTATGAACCGTGTTTACACAGATATCCAGTGACCATCAAAATGTCGGTTGCCGGAGGACGAAAAAATTATCAGAAATTCAAAAATTTTTTTTGTTTAAAATTTTTTTTTGTTTAAAATTTTTTTTTAACAGTGCCAATCAATTGTACTCGACGAAATATATTGAGGGTTAAAATATAACTACGCATTTAAAACTCACCCTGTATAATTGTGTGTGTAAAGGCATGTTGATTTAAATTTAAAACTGTTTTGAATAATTTCGGCACAGTTTGTACACATAACAGGTTCTTCGCTTACTTACATTCTAAAATAAATTTAAAAGAAAACAGTACGTACTTTTTTACCCACTTTGAAATTTGCTTTGTAGAAAAATATTGTTTGCATTCAGAACTTACTATTTTTATTAGAAGTACATCCAAGATATTTATCGTAATTTTTTCTATAGCTTCAAAATTCCTGTCACATTTGTTATAGCAAAGCCTGCATATTTTATTATAGCCACACAGAAAAAAAAAAAAAAAAAAGAAAGGCAAACTAATAGTGGAGGATAGAAGCAGCTGTGACGTTTCTTATCTTATAGGCAAGAACTAAATAAAATATTAAAGATTAAACAGAGATCTTCCTCTGATAATAAATTATTCATTTATAAGGGCCGGCTTTTCCATTTCCTATACATTTATTTAATTAATAAATTCCGAGGAAACAATTATTAAAATATTATGAATTACTGTTTCCATGGAATTTATCTACTAAATAAATGTAAAGAAATGGAAAACCAATCCCTAAAATTTAAATTGCAAAACAACTTAAGAAATGTGCCTTCGCCTTTTAATATATAATATCAAAATAAGAGTAGAAGGGAAAATAAATAGCATTTTAATTAATATTATTTATTGCCGAATCACATTGTAACAATTATATCATAATTAATATTGTTACAGCTAGATGACAAATACTTTAACAAATTGAATTAAAATATATTAATAAACTTTAGTCAAATGAACTACCAAAAAAATATTACTTTATCTTAAAGCAAGTATCATAATATTAAATATGTAGATATTCTTTTGATATCACTCGATAAAATTAAAATTGTTGGTAGGTTATTTTATCGTAACTAAATAATTTATCAATAAAAACAGTAGCATCAGTAGTCAATAGTGAATTTCATAATTCTATCAAGACATAAATCATCATTTGGTTTGCAGGTATATAAAAAAAAGAAAATAATTAATCTGAAAAGAAAATCAATTCCAATAGTAATGAAATAAACCATAAAAAACATAACATTTGTCCTAAGACAGATCGAAAAATAAAAAATATACATTCCCTGTCAAAAAAAAAAAAGAAATATTCTAAATTATTTCATTACTGTGTGTAGACTAGCTACACTGTTCTAATATCAAACAACATAAAATCAAAAATCATAAAATGAATAGAAAACATAACGAAATTAAATCATAAATAAACTTCTTATAAAGTGGTTACTTGGGTATGATTGCTTGCGTATGATTTTACATCAAACAAAAAAAATATATATCGGTGCTCAGGAAACAATACCTCATATCTCCAATTTTGCTCAGACATGTTCAATATTTACTATGTAATTTTATAATCTAAAATAAACTAAAAAAACACAAATTTTTAAATATTAAAAAAATTAGATCAGAAATCACAGACAGCAATAATTTAAAAAAAGAAATGTACTATTTTCTAAGAATTATTTTTATGGACAGAAAAAAATTAAATGAGTGCATAAAATATATTGCTTAAGAAATACCTAAAATGCCCACAAAAAGGTACTGAAAATATATATCTACTATTTAAGAGACAATATATGACTCGAGACAAATTAATATACGATATATTATATGATATGATTATATGATAGGTACCTAAAGTAAATGTTGCTAGTTTTTGTTAATTTTGAAACATTAAAATTTTGTTATTACATACTGATCGTTGAATTACCTCATTTCATGGTTAGTTACATTCCTCCTAAATCGATTCACCCCATTATCACTTTAGCCTGTATCATATATCCTAAAACAACATAAATATATACTTATAGGATTATAGTAAATATTGTATTTTAAGGTCTAAAATCACTGCAAGCCAACTATCTTTTATGGAATTGAAATTAGTGCAGGTGTCAAACTGTGCTACACTAGCAAAGCATACTTAAAAAATAAGGGGTTAAGCACCCAATTTGACAACTACAAAATAATCCCATTTTACATGCATTTTTTAATACCAATCACTAATAAACAATAGAATCTCTCATAGTTATTGACCGATACAGTTATCCGCAATTAATTCTGTCTGTCGATAAATTATGTGGAGAAGTGGGTCTTTTCATTATAGTTGTTTATATTATAAAGATGGCAAGAAACTATTTTTTATTTAAAAACTGAGATAAAATTACGTTATGAAAAATCAATACCTACATAATGAGAATATTTGTGTGGCAAATATAATACACACAAATCTGTGTTGACTTGTCTCTATAATAATATAAAAATAAATTTTTTTTTTTTTTTTTCGGAATATCCGATGCCGGTCAGTCCTCCCGTGGCCTCCGACGCCTCACGGGAGTCGCGCCGGCGCATCAACTACAGCCACTCCCCACATCCCGCAGGGTTAGTGACTGTAGATACCAGAATCGTGTGCCCTAAGCAGACGGAGAGAACCCAGAATGACCGCCTTCTGCATTTGACCTGCCAGCCACTCGGCTGGTTTTTGGCAGGCCGGTATGATCTTCAGTTCCGAGAGCAGCGTAGGCTTTATCCCTCCGAGTACACCGATAATAAGGACGACCATTTTGACCGAGTAGCCTGGGTACAGCACTTGGAGCTCGTACCGGAGATCGCGATATTTGGTCGGTTTCTCCTCCTCCTTCAAGGTGATGTTTTTCTCCGCAGGTGCCGAGAACTCGATGACATACATCACCTTGAGTTGATGGTCGAGGAGGACTATGTCAGGCTTGTTGGCTTGGATTAGCCTGACAGTCGGGAACGAGTAGTTCCAGTAAATCCGGCATTTCTCGTTCTCGACAACGGACTCAATATCTCCGGGGACGTAAGGCAGCACTGGTGTCTGGTCTACCCCGTACGAGTGCCTTAGATGGTAGTATAGCACTCGTAACGCCGCATTATGCCGGTAGATGTAGGCCGAAATCGCATATATAGGGCATGCAGATAGTAAGTGCATGAGCGATTCCGGCGCCTGATGGCAGGTCCTGCAGTTGATATCAGGAACCTCTACACGCCACACGCGGCTACGGTAGACCAAGGTGTTAATAACACCATCTTGGCAGGCCATAATGAATCCCTCGGTCTCCGACTTAAGCCCTGCTGACCTTAGAAAGGCGAAGGTCAGCCTGGTCGATAAACCCAGTGTTTCTATGTTCTTATAGAAGACACCATGCTGGGGTTTAAAAATAAATATAATAATAATTATTATTATTATATACCGCTAAGGAGGAACGCGAGGGGGGTGCGAAGTGCTCCGGGGGGCGCGACGAATTTTTTACGTAAATGGGGTGCTTTTGCGCACGTTTCGCCCTTATAAACGTAGACGGTTCGTCCGCCCGTTTTCGCGGGGGTGGGGGGTGAATTTTGAAATAAGCGTTTTTTCGAAAAAAGTGGTCGCCTCGATAGGGACGACTAGACGAGTACGACGCCGTCGAGATCGCCTCGATAGCTCTTCCCGTCGCCGAGATATAAGCCCCGGAAAATTTTCCTTCCCCTCGCCCCCTAGTGAGCAACAAGAGTAGCCTACACCGAGCCTCCGAGCACCGTTTTGACCCCGGGGGGGCCATGGGGGGCGACACGAGATGAAAAAACTTCCATCTCGAGCCACCCTCCACCATTGGCATGCGTGGATGGGGTAGCTACATCCCCCGAGTAGAGACGAGGGGGTCGCGATCACCAAATGGTAAAGGCCAACGGTCAGGCCTACAAAAAAGTATAGGGGTGCGAAACGCGTACGACGCTCCGTTTGGCCTGTACAGGGATCACATCGATCGCTTTTTCGCGTTTTTTTCAAACGGTCGGGAAATATGGTAAATATGCGAATTAAGGAACGTGCTTTCGTGGGGGGGCCGTCGTTCGGCGGGGGGGATTTCGGGAAAAAATCGGAGGGGGGTTGGGGGGCCGGGGAGGGGGGGCTAATTTTGGAAAACGCTTTTTCGGCAAATTCGCGCGCGGCCCGACGTACTACGTCGCGAACGACGCGAAAAAGTCTTATGCCCGGATTCGATCCGGCGCAAAAAATCGAGGGTGGGGGGTGCGGGGTCGGGGAGGGGGAGCTATATCCGAAAATCGCTTTTTCGGCAAAATCGTTTACGGAGTGACGTTCTACGTCGCGAACGGCGCAGAAAAGTCTAATGACCGGATTCGATCCGACGTGTCGTAACGGTGTGGCGGCCGTCGACGCATCGAAAATGATCGATCGGCCGAAAAAAATAGTAAATATGCGGATTAAGGAACGCGCTTCCGTGGGGGGTCGTCGTTGGGCGAAAGGTCTTTGAAAAAATTCGAGGGGGGAGTGGGGGGTCGGGGGAGGGGGGCTAATTCCGAATATAGCATTTTCGGCAAAATCGCGTACGGAGTGTCATCCTACGTCGCGAGCGACGTAAAAAAGTCTTATGACCGAATTCGATCCGACGCGTCGTAACAGCGCGGCGGCCATCGGTGCGCCGAAAATTTTCGATCGACGGAAAAAATAGTAAATATGCAGATTAAGGAACGCGCTTCCGTGGTCGGGCATTATTCGGGAGGTTGTTTTCGTAAAAAGATCTAGGGGCGGTTGGGGGTCGGGGGAGGGGGGAGCTAATTCCAAAAATCGCTCGGTCGGCAAAATCGCGTACGGCGAGTCATGCTACGTCGCGAAAGACGCAAAAAAGTCTTATGACCGAATTCGATCCGACGTGTCGTAACGGCGCGGCGGTCTTCGACGCGCCGACAATTTTCTATCGTTCGAAAAAAATACTTCGTCGGCAGATCAAGGACAGCGCTCCCGAGAGTGAGTATTATTCGGGGGAGGGGTTTTCGGGGGAAAAAACGAGGGGGTTTTGGGGGTCGGGGGGCTAATTCCGAAAATCATTTTTTCGACAAAATCGCGTACGGAGTGTCGTTCTACGTCGCGAACGGCGCAGAAAAGTCTAATGACCCATTTCGTTCCGACGTATCGTAACGGCGCGGCGGCCAATAATATACAAATTTTTCCCTCGACAGAGGAAGATGCCTTGCAACGCGCCGAGGGTGCGCGTAGCGCATGCTTAACTCATGCACATATCGGAGGTGGACCATTGGTTAGACTTAAAAAGGTTGTAACGCTTGTTATATACCGCTAATGAGGAACACGAGTTGGGTCTAAAGTGCTCTGGGAGGCGCGAAGAAGTTTTTACGTAAAAGGGGTGCTTTTGTGCACATTTTGCCCTTATAAACATAGATGGTTTGTCCGCGCGTTTTCGCGGGGGTGGGGGGTGAATTTTGAAATAATCGTTTTTTCCAAAAAATGGTTCCCTCAATGCAGGTATGGGACGACTAGACAAGTACAACGCCGTCGAGATCGCTTCGATAGCTCTTCCCGTCGCCGAGATATAGGACCCGGAAAATTTCCCCCCCTTTGCCGCCTAATGAGCAACAAGAGTAGCCTACACCGAGCCTCCGAGCCCCGTCTTGACCCCGGGGGTGGCCATGAGGGCGACACGAGATGAAAAAAACTTCCATCTCGACCCACCCCCCACCATTGGGGTGCGTGGAGGGGGATGCTACATCCCCCGAGTTCAGAGGGAGGGGGTCGCGACCCCCCAAATAGAAAGGACAATGACCAGGCCTACAAAAAAGTATAGGGGTGCGAAACTCGTACGACGCTCCGTTTGGCCTGTACAGGTACCAAATCGATCGATTTTTCGCGTTTTTTTTTCAAACGGTCGCGAAATATGGTAAATATGCAAATTAAGGAACGCGATTTCGTGGGGGGCCGTCCTTAGGCAGGGTGTTTTCGGAAAAATATCGAGGGGGTTTGGGGAGTCGGGGGGGGGTCTAATTTTGGAAAACGCCTTTTCTGCAAATTCGCGCAAGGCGTGTCGTTCTACGTCGCGAACGACGCAAAAAAGTCTTATGACCGAATTCGACCCGACGCGTCGTAACGGCGCGGCGGCCGTTACCACGCCTTTTCGGCAAAAGCGCGTTGGCGCGTCGTTATTCTTCGCGAAGACGCAAAAAAGTTTTATGACCGAATTCGATCCGACGCATCGTAACGGCGTGGCGGCCTTCGACGCGCCGAACATTTTCGATCGTCCGAAAAAAATAGTAAATATGCAGATTAAGTAACGCGCTTCCGTGGGCGGGCATTACTCTATGGGGAGTTTTCGTGAAAATATTGGAGGGGGTGAGGGGTCGGGTAGGGGGGCTAATTTCGAAACGCTTCTTTTAGGCATAATCGCGGAGGGCGCGTCGTTCTACGTCGCGAAAGACGCAAAAAGTCTTATGGCCGAATTCGATGCGACGCAACGTAACGGCGTGACGGCCAATAATATACAAATTTTTTCCTCGTGAGGAAGGTGCCTTGCAACGCGCCGAGGGTGCGCGTAGCGCACGCTTAACTTATGCACATATCAGAGGTGGATACGGAGGTTAGACTTAAAGGTTGTAATACTTGTTCAAACATTAGTATGTAGTTATAATAGTGAATCGACTAGTTTTACATGATATATATATTAATGGATAAATGTAACTTTGCAACTAGTCACAGGGGGAGTTTGTATAAAATATACATTTTAACATAATATATTAACAATACAGATACTACGGATCAATTTTAGGAATATTAAATCGTATTATTTAATCTACATATGTAAATTAAGGTAAATAGAATATTTTATTTATTATGTAAATACATGCAATTTCTTCGTTAAACAAATTATGACATAGTTTCATGTATAAAAAATATTACAACTTACCCCTTAGTACTGATAAAAGACAAATCCAGAATTAATAGAACTTTGAAAACTTCACCGGCTCTGTCATCGAAAGGTTACTGACCTTCATGACCTAAAATATTTAAAAGACAATTTCGATTAGAATTCACCATATAAATAAGGAAATTATTTAAGTCAGCGACTACAACAGTGTATCTTAATCACTGATTTTTTTTAAAATGAATAATAATAATATAACCAAGTCTAAAATTAAAACCTAATGGACGAACTGAAGATTTTGTGGAATTTAAGACTTTTTTATATTACATAAATAAAACATCAATAGGTACCATACAAATATTTTTACTTACGATATAATAACGATATAATAACATAATAAAATTTAACAGTAGCACATTTAAATGTTCGTTCATTATTTACCGGTTTCACTGAACTATGTCATATGGTAAACAATTTATCTGTAAGTGTACTGGCTGTCTCTGAAACACGATTATCTGAGGATATACCGTCTGATGTTGTTAGCATACCTGGGTACAGGCTTTTCCGAAAAGATCGTGGTAGGGGTGCCGGAGGATTGGGCTTTTTTATTAAAAATGAGTTTATTTGCCACGTTATTGATGTAGATTTTGTGAATGATAGTGATCTTGAATATTTTTGGCTTCAAATTAAAATCCAAAAAATTAACCTAGCCTTAGGAGTGATATATCGTCGCCATGCAACAACTACTGTTACAAAATGTATCGAGGTCTTAGACAACATATTGCCACAAATCATAACTACCAATGATACAGTGATACTTGTTGGTGATGTAAATATTAACCAATTTATAATGGGTAACCCACTTGCTACTTATTTGGCAATTTAGGTTTCATACAAGTCATAAATGACCCCACACGGATAGCTCAAGACACCGCATCTCTGATAGATCCTATTTTTATAAGTGATCCTAATTTAATAACCGAGGCTGGTACAGTCAATGCAGATTTAATATCAGATCACAGATTAGTATACTGTAAAATGAAAGTTGCTTCTATAAAAGTTGTGCAAAAAATGGTTACATTTCGTGATTTTAAGCAATTCAATTTAGAAAAATTCAAAGAAGATTTATCAAATTTTCAGTGGGATAATATTATTTATAGCCCCGATATAGACCTAAAAGTATTAATTTTGACAAATAACATTACAGATCTCTTTTCCATTCATGCACCATTTAAAACCGTTCGGGTTAGTAAACCTCATGCACCTTGGTTAACCGATAATTTAAAATTAATTTTCAATGAACGTGATAAGGCCCTTAATGTTTATAAAAGAAATAAATCTAGTGAGAACTTAAATAACTATAAACATTTGCGTAATTTCGCATTGGCTTCACTTAGGCGAGAAAAAGCAGCATATTTAAATTTTTTTTTACACAATAAAAACTCTGATAAAGATTTATGGAAAGGTTTAAAAACCCTAAATATTCGTTTTAACCCATTCCTGCCCGGATTAATTTTATATCTCGGATTGTTGTAATACTTTCAGTAGTGAGTTATTTTATATGTAACAACACTAGAAAATTGTTAAAAAAAATTCTTATCGCTATAATTTCCTGAATATGTAGTGGGTCGTTAACGACCCCGTGGGTTTCTGAGCTAATTCCAGGAAATACTTTACATAATGAAATATTAGTTATAAAATAATGAATCAAACAATTATATATAAAGTATTTATTCAATATATGTCAAATACATTTAAGTTAAGAATGAAATATAGTAAAACATTTATCATGGAGCCGCACATCACAAGCTTCGCACTTTTTAGTCGTTTTGTTTTTGCACAATTGACATCGTCGTCGGGGCTGCCCAGTTATAATGAGGTGTCCTGTGGCAATAGAAGGGTGTATTATAGCTGCCCGTTTTCTTCCAACCACAGTAGTTTTGTTGCCGTATTTGGTCAACAGGGCTCTTACAACATCGCGCCTAAACTCCAAATTGTCTTTTTTGACACCATAAAAACGTGCTAAGCTCCATGCATTCGTCACACATAAATCAAATAACCAGTAAATTATGGATGTATACCACTTTTTTCCTCTGAAGGCAATTCTGTAATTTGAAACATTATTGTCTAACTGATCAACGTCACCCATATACTGGTTGTCACGTTTTATAACATTAGGTTGGGGAATTTCTATCTTCTTCTTTTCTTTTGCAGAACACCGAACGCATTTTTGCAGCGGATTCACCCCATATTCATTTGAAAGGATTGTGACGACACTGTTGTCATTCCACCGAACACAAACTGTATCATTTTGGTCACTAACTGCATAGTACATTGCTCCTCGGTCCATCTTCTTCATTATTGCATTTGCTCGCAAAGGACATTTGTCCATCCGACCCTCTCTTACAGTTCCGGTGGCTCTAATTTTTCTTGCAAACAGAGTTCGAACTAATTTCGCTGACGTGAAGAAATTGTCGAAATAAAAAGAAAAATTTAAATCTGGGTAATTCTTTTGTAAAATATCTGCAAAATAGAGTATCACAGATTCACCTAGGCCAATATTTGTTTTTTCTACCTTTACTTTTCGACCCTGATAGAGGTCAAACTGTAAGCAGTAACCAAATTTCAACGCTGCAACCCATGCTTTATACCCAAAACGTATGGGTTTACCTCTAATAAACTGCTTGCATCCATGGCGCCCGTAATAGGGTATCATGGATTCATCGACAGCGACCTCAGATTCAATTGGTGCATATTTGAAAAACTGTACGTTGAGGTCTTCTATAAAAGGACGTACCTTTCCATATTTATCATTTTCGGTAAGCTCGTCGTTATCTGCTGTATGGAGAACACTAGATATTTCCTCAAAGCGGTTACGTCTCATTGAGCCTGTTACGAGGATATTATGTACATCCTCACTGTCCTCCCAAAACATCCTTCTTCTAGACAATGGAACATATCCACTCAAAAGGAGGATACCAACGAAAACATACATTTCATTAGTGGACAACTCGAAACCGGATTTATTTTTCTCCCTTGCAGCATAATTGACTGTGAATTTTACAAGATTCTCGACAATTTGTGGTGTTAGCATTAACTCAAAAAACTGGGGAACTTTCTGAGCCGAGTGAAAGGGGTGGAGGCAAGTGAAAACTATTTTGTTCTGCATCTCTAACAAGATCAGTATTCTCTATCCACTGCGTTTTTATATATTTTCTATTCTGAGGCGAGCACCAGTATCTCTCTGCTAACGTGGCAAGGGGTATATTATCATCGGAATCTTCACCAGATGAATCCTCAGCTTCTAAATTATCATCTTTGAAATAAAATTCAGCTTCAGCAGCTAATTGTCTATGATTTAGCTTATCTGGATCGTTGCACTCCTCATCTCCAGAGTCACAATCTGTGTTATAACCAAAATCATCGGGTGGCATTATAACGATTCCATCAAGAACAACATCGTCGTCATCAATATTCTCAATTTCTTCTAATAGTTCGGCTGCAGTAAGCGGGCGTTTCCTAAAAAAATATATATATTCTGAAAAGACTATGGTAAACCCAAGGGGTCGTTAACGACCCATAAATAATTGAGGTTATATTACAAAATTATTTTACATCTGCATTCATCTAAAAACAGCTGTATATTTTACATACATGCCTTATTTATGTAAAAACTATATAAAATTGTGAAAATATAAAATAGTTATTGACTTACCATTCTTTATGTAAATCCATGGCCGCATTCAGGGAAACGTAGCGCTCTAGCGCTTTATTGCAGTGGTGTACTGAATGGTCCAGATAAACACGCAGCGCTGTAGCACTTTAGTAAAGCGATAAAGCATATAAATATTTCGCTTTAGCGCTGGATTGGTAAATAAAGCAGCGTAGCTGTCAATAGAAATCGTATCATCCAACGTGTCTACCGTATATAGAGGAATAGTTTGCTCTACATTTTGTTCATTTCTTCCAGGTTCTCTACGTTCATTTAGTGGTGGTTCAACCGGCTCTGCTAAATTTTCTACTGCATAGCCAATAATATGATTGATTTGGCCAATAAGAAAATCCAAATTAAAGTCGTCAGCAGCAGCAGCAGTAAGAATGTTATCCATTATAATTCAAAGCACTTCACACCTATTTTTCAAAACTGTCATATTGAAATTATTGAATAATCAGTTTATAGGTTAAGTTATGTTTGTTGCATTCAAATTTTAGTTGGGTGAAATGTTCATTCAGCGGGAGTAAAGCGCCATAACGTTGCAACGCTGAAACTATGGAGTGTAGAGAAGGAGAAACGTCTCCGTGTTAAAAAATGTGATCGGATTTTCGATGGAAGAATAGGTGGCGCTGATTTAGAGGAGGTATTCTACGTGATTTTGTTTTTACTATTTTTATTATTTTTTTACGCTGTATAATTCTTTTCAACACCTACATAATATTATGTTTTCGTTAGTTTATAGAATCTGAAGCTAGTTTCAGAGATATAGTAAGTGTTTAACTTCTGACTCAATCCCATAATACAATCAGCGCCACATCTCATACCTTACAGAATTCAGACCACATTTTGAACGTACCGTCCATAAGAGACGTTCCTGCTTGTTTTGCCAAGATAAATTATCAAATATAAAGCACTGATTTTCTAACCAACTCTCTTCGCGAATGTAAATTTGTAAACAAAATCTTAAAATGTTACCTATATTATACTTCTATACTCATATGATTATCTGGTTGCATATTTAGCAAAGTTGTTATAAATTAAGAACTAAAATGGGTCGTTACCGACCCCGTGGGCAGGAATGGGTTAAAACTAACCCTTCTATACCACAACACTTAGAAAATCCTGAAGAAGCAAATGATTTTTTTGCATCTGTTTTTGTAAAATCTAACAACTGCACGGAAAATATTGATTATTATAACAATACAAAATATGATGCGAACATATATTTTCATTTTAGATTAGTTACAGTTGAAGGTGTAAATAAAGTTTTCCTATCTTTAAAATCGAGTGCTTGTGGACTAGATAAAATATCCTTACATATGGTAAAATTGTGTCTTCCAATAATAACGCCCTACATTACAAACATCATAAACTGTTGCCTGGAGTTAGGTTATTTTCCAATACACTGGAAACAGGCGCTGATTTGTCCTCTGCCTAAAATAAATGATCCACAAACCGTTTCCGATCTACGTCCCATTAGTCTGTTGCCAGTTCTATCCAAAATATTAGAAAGAATAGTACACATTCAGATAAATGAATATTTATCAGCAAATAACATACTTCCTGCTCACCAATCTGGCTTTCGCAAAGAACATAGTACAACCACATTACTTCTCAATTTATCTGACAATATACTAAGAAATTATGATAAAAAGCTTGCTACAGTGTTAATCTCTTTGGACTTTTCAAAGGCCTTTGATACCATTGATCACGATTTACTTTGTGCCAAATTAAACTTTTATGGCTTTGGGAAAAGAGAAATTATGTTTTTTAAATCCTATTTATTTCATCGATATCAGAGAGTATCTATTTGCGATCAAATATCTTCATCAAAAATTGTTGTTTCTGGAGTGCCGCAGGGGTCAATATTGGGCCCACTCTTGTTTTACGTCGGATTTTATAAAATCTGTGGAAACTGCAAATCTTCAAGCGTACGCAGATGATATACTTCTTCAATATAATTTCGAGGCAATGGAAGTACAAACGATTTCATTACTGAAGAACTTGAGTCTGTTTTTTTCGTATGCAACAAAGCATAATTTGAAGTTAAATCCAAGCAAAACCAGTATGCTTCTATTTTGCTCAGAGACTAAACGGGAAGGTATAAATCAATTATTACACCTTAATATAAATAACGTACCTTTAATTCTGTCACATGAAGCAAAAACACTGGGTGTCATTTTCGACGATGGTCTCAGATTTAAATCTCATGTTGGTAAGCTGCTTCAAAAGTCCTTCGTAAATATGAAAGTTTTATTTGCTAACAGGCATTTAATAAATACAAATTTAGGAAAAAACTCTGCGAGTCACTCGTGTTGCCTATTTTCAGTTATTGTGATTTAGTATATTTTCCATGCTTAGATCAAATGACAAAGAATCGTATACAAAAAGTACAAAATATATGTTGCCGTTTCATTTGCAACTTAAGAAAATTTGATCACATTTCCGCTGCTTTTGCTAATCTTAACTGGCTAAATATGGAAAAACTTGTTAGATACCACTATCATGTTTTTATTCAAAAGCTTCTAAAAAATTCGTCACCTGCCTACCTTAAAGAAAAGCTTGTTTTCAGAACTGCCATACACAATTTAAATATCAGATTTCCCAACACACTTACAATGCCCTTACACAGGACGACTATGTTCACCAGATCATTTAGTTTCAACGCAGTACAAATTTACAACGCTACACCCAATAACTTCAAAGATCTTTCTGTGAATCAGTTCAGGAAAAAAATCAAATCACATCTTTTATCAAATTAGTAATATTGGTTATATGATTGTTATTGATGTATTTATTATGTTACTTTCTTTAGTTGTTTCTTTCTTGGAACAGACAAATATGAAATTTAGTTCTTTAGTTCTTTTTTTTAGGTGCATACTTATTTTATTTATTTTAAATATTTTCGAAACTAGACCAATCTTTTGTGTAGTCTAGTACATGTCTAGCTATAGGTTTTAGGTTAATTTATAGTTTGTATGTTTAGTTAAGTTTTCTTTTTTGTTTTATATATATGTAATAATATATTAAGCTGTGGCGGTTAAGTGTAAGAGTAGCCCACTGGCTAAACTTCGCCGCGCACACCCCAACATCATTATCAATTTATATATGTGTATATTGTGTAATATACCTACATGCGTACACAAAATAAAGACGATTATTATTATTATTATTATTATTATTAATAACCACTTTATTTAGTATAAACTGAGTTTATAGAAATATTCACAAATATTTCAAACAAATCTCTTTAAAATGGCTTTTGAATAAACTGTCAAATATCTAATTTAATTAATATTATTTTGTGATTGGTTGTGCTATCACATGATCGCCACTTCGTCTGTGATTGGTGATTGACATCTGCTGGATTTTTGCCACCGAATTTAGAGTTCTGGATAGGCACCAAAAATTTTCAAGGTTTATTTAACAGGAAAAATTATAATTTGTTGTCTTCTTTAAATTTTTTTAAATACGCCATTTATTGTTAAAAGTTCTAATTTTGATACTATTTGTTGTCTATTAAGAAATTTATTTAATGCCTATGGAAACGCACCCCATCTCTGATGTTGCGAGGTCAGTAGAACAAGTCGCAAGGAGCCGGAAAATCGCAGAGACGGCTCCCGTTCCACGGCATGCGCAGTGACATGACATGTCAAAGTGTATTAAATCCTTTTGGAATCGTTTGTCAGCAAGGAGCTCGTTAGACAATAGAGAAGATACTCGCCCAGCACGCGGTAGGTCCAGGGTTCGAATCACAAACTTATTATTTTTTTTTTTAGATAAGTATTTTTTAGTTCGTTAGTAAGATTTATATGAAGATTACATTTTTTCCTTGCCCTTTGATAACATTTTTTCCTTTGCCCTTTATTATAGTTTGTTTATTTTCCCTTTAAAAATGATATCTGATGAGCACGCCATTTACCTTTATTTGCGCGTCTGCGCAGTAACGGGAGCCGTCTTTGCGATTTACCGGCTCTTCAAGTCGCATACCCCTGTCCACTAGTGTGAAGTTGTCCTCGGAAATGTACTTAGAACTAAATAAGGGGAAGGGGAATGCTTACTAAAGTAGGTTTCAGAGAACTAACTCTCACCTAAGATATTTCAAATATAATTTTTTAGTGATAGGCACTGTATATTTCAATTTCAAATAAAATTAAAAAAAAATAATTGTGGTCGATACGTAAAACATTACAGCCTGTAGACACTCTGTTGTGAAAGATTCAAATAGGAAAATAGTGTTATATGATAAACGTATCGAATAACGCAAGTAAGTTTGTGAGATCATTAGCTGGATTGATAAAAATAGGGACGACGATAGTAATAATCAATTATTCTTGGCTTCAGAAAAAGACCGTTTCAGGGTTTTACCTCAAAAACATGTAATCAGAACAATAGATATTTAAACATTTTTTGACAGAGCTATTAGCTCTGTTCAAAAACTCTACACTAGCTACACCAGTGCTATAAATTACACTTGGATCAATTATTCGGTGTTTACAAATCTTAGTGTAGCTGTCATTTGAAATATGTCAAAAATATTTGGTGTTCAATACTTTCAGTGTAGTGCAGACATGGCTATACTTTTACACTAGGTTAGGTTAGGTTTGTTGTGAGTGGGTCTCAGTAGACCCTCCACTGCGGCCATCAGCAGGTCTATTGTGGCTCACGCCTAATTATATTTCACCCAATAAGTTCAGTCTCTTAATGAAACTGATAACTTTATTGGGTGAGAATGTGTCCAGATCCTCTGGCTGCAGTTGCCCTTTGCCAAATATTGAGAATCGGATCCTCTTCACATTGGCTATAAATTTTGAAAAAAACTTAAGTAAACCAAGAATTCTTAAAACTTCGGACTTATTTTTGGGAGTTTTTAGAGCTTGAATAGCTTTAACATTCTGAATGTCTGGTTTTACACCTTCTTTAGATATTACTTGACCAAGAAATACAACTTGACTTAGTTTATATTGAAATTTCTGAAAATTAAACTTAATATTATTTTTTTAAAGCTCTCTGAAATACTTCCCTTAAAGCTAGATCGTGACTTTTTTCATCAACTCCAGATATGATGATATCATCAAAGTATATCTCCACTCCAGGAAAAATTTCATAGTTCTTTTTCCGAAAAATTTCAGGTGCACTACAGATGCCAAATGGTACTCGGTTAAAACGGTACCTTCCAAAGGGGGTATTAAACACACAGAGGTCAGCGCTTTCATTATCAAGCTGAAGCTGCCAAAACCCATCTTTCATGTCAATGACACTGAATATGGCTTTTCCTGTAAGCCTAGAAATTATATCATTAGCTCTCGGAATAGGAAAATATTCCCTACCATTGAATGTATTTATTTAGTGGCTTTGGGTCTATACAAAGTCTGATGGACTTGTTAGGTTTTTCTACAATCATAAGACTGTTAACCCAATCAGTAGGGTAATCTACTTTTTGAACTATTTCTTTACTCTCTAGATTGTCTAAAGTTTCTTTAAGTTTATCATGCAAGGATAATGAAACCTTTCTCTGACACTGTATTAACTAATTTGATAGAACACAAACCAGGAATTTTACCTATGCCTTCGAAAAACGTTTTTAAATAAATCATAAATTTTTTCTTTGTTAGTTGGGAATATTTTAATGCTATTTATCCTTTTAACCATACCAAATTTTAGACAATCCTCAAGTCCTAATAAAGGTTGACTAATACAATCAACAATAACAAATTTAACCTTTAAATCTTGATTATTATAGGAACAAACTAATAAAATTTCACCTAGCGGTTTTAGTTTAAAATTACCATAAGAAACTAGTTTTATTTTCGTAGGAATAACAGTATACTGTGTTTTTATCTTTTTTAATACATCTAGTGGTAAGATGCTACAGTCTGAGCCAGTATCTAGTTTGAAAGTTACTTCGGATCCTTCAATATACAAGATCTCAGTCCAAGATTTTTTCTTACCACTGGTACCACACTGATTTACATAGAGCATATCCTCTTCACTGCTGTCATCTTCTTCTTTTTTTGTAGTTGACTTCTCTTACTTGTTTTTCTTGTCTTGATGTTGACGGAGTACTCTTTTCTTGTTTCTTTTTTATTTAAAATCCCCTACTGTGTTGTTTCTGGTTTCAATCTTCTTAGTTCTGCATGCCTTTGCAAAATGGCCTCGTTGGTTGCAAGCAGCACATGTTTTTCTATATGTTGGACATTTGTCTTTATAATGTTCATAAAGGCATCTAGGACACTTAATTTTTATATTATTTTTGTATATAGCATGGACTTCTTCTTCTGGACTTAAGCTTGGGTGTAAGGTTTTCAAATGTTCCTTGCTAAGTCATCGCTTTGCAATAATCAACAATTTTTGAGACCGTTAGGTCTTATTCCCTGATAAGTCTAGCTTGAAGTTGTTTATCTGCTAAACCTACTATAAGCCTGTCCCGGATCATCCTTTCTTCATAACTTTCATTACAGCCTTCTTTTTTGCAGTAAAAATCACATACTTTCGCCTGTTTTCTTAATTCTGTTAAAAAACTCTCAACACTTTGCCCTTCTGCTGGTTGTAAATTGTTGAATTTGAATGTTTCCATCGGCACCACTGTTTTTGACAAAAAATGATTATCAAATGCCTCTAATAACTTTCTTATCGTATCTTTTTTATCATCACCAAGTGTGTTATAAATATCGAGACCTGAATCTCCCATACAGTTTAATAAAATGGCTATTTTTATGTCTTCGGCGGCAGTTATTTTACCCGTTGCCTTTAAAAAGATTTCAAATTTTTTGTTTATACAATGTCCAATTTTCTGAATCATATTCACTCAATGGTTCTGGTGGCTTGAAAAAATCCATGTTTTTTTACTTCTGTGCGAACAAGGACGCTTTTATCTTCTGGGATCTGGGCGTTGTCACAAGTGCAATTTCTACAGGATAAACTGGTTGTCTCACAGGTTACATCAAACGAGCCACATCTGACACCATGTTTTGCGGGTTCTTATCAATCAATATAATTAAACTGCAACCTGTTTCTTAGACATATATTTTAACTACAAACTACATAAAGTTTTACAACATAACAACTAGTCAGCCATCATCCAACACTGGCCTCTCAAAAAGTCCCCAGCGTGGTGGGTTTGCCACAAATACGACGACATGTCCATAGGGACAGCTTTGCTTTGTGGATTACCTTTTCCAGATGGGAGTTCCAATTAAGTGATTTATCCAGAGTGATTCCTAGATATTTCACCTCCTCCGCAAATGGAATAGTTTCACCCATTAAAGTGGGAGGTCTTAAGTCCTCCAGCTTCCTTTTCCGGGTGAATGGTACTATTATTGTTTTTTGAGGGTTTACAAACATCTGTTCCCTGTCGCACCAGTTACTCACTGCATCCAGTGTCTCTTGAAGGGTATTTGATATTACTTCCTCAGAGTTTCCTATGACTAGTATGACTAGATCATCTGCATATGCTAGAACTTCAACCTCCCACAGTGTGAGAATAGCCAGTAGGTCGTCCACAAGAAGTGACCACAAAAGAGGGAAGAGAACCCCACCCTACGGGCACCCTCTCGTGGCTCTAAACCTAACTGTTTCTCCCTGTAGAGACGTTGTTATGGTTCTGTTTGATAGCATAGCATGAATCCAGTCGCCTATAGTAGGCTCAATTCCTCTGGCAGCCACTGCTGCATATAAGGAGTCGGGCAATGCATTATGAAATGCTCCCTCAATGTCGAGAAAGGCTCCCACCGCAATTTCCTTCATTTGAAGGGATTGGGTGATCTTCTCGACTAGGTTATTGAGTGCTAGTTCTGTTGATTTTCCTGTCTGATAGGCGTACTGATGGATATTGAGGGGGTGATGATTCAGGATGTTTCCCTTGATATATCCGTCCAGCACCTTCTACAGGCCTTTCAACAGAAAAGATGTCAGGCTAATTGGTCTAAGCGATTTAGTGCTTGGTTCTTTCCTACCCATTTTTGGTATATATACTACCTTAACCGCCGACCAACTTTTACACTAACTTAAGATCTAGAGTAATAGTGTAGTGCAAATAGATAAGCGTATAAATAAGGTTATAATTTAATCATAAGATGAAGGAGGTTATGTTATAATGGTAATTATTTAGTATACGATAAGATGCTTAAATTTTCCAGAAAGTTTTTCTATCCCCCCAAAATAAGGTACGCTGAACACAAATATGAAGTTTTTTTTCGCCGGAGACAAGCCGTTATGGATAAATAAAATAAAAAAATTTTTCACTTTCACAGACATCTGTCACTTTTTACACTGGATATATCTAACGATTTGCAATATTTCCTTCACCCCAATAACACTCTGAATGGTTTGGAGTATAGTATACGTCATTTTTTATAATAAGTGCAATTTTATTTCTTAGAAAAACAGCTTTGTATTTGGGATAACGCCATTACATGATAAAAATGCAACTAAAATGTATGTGAAATTAGCGTCGAGTTTCAGATAGTATCTAAAGTGCCTCGCAAACAATTTCCCACTATATTTAACAGTTTCTTAATGACAGGCGATCGGGCGACAAGATAAAATTGGTTTCATTGGCTTCTATTTATTTATTTATTGCAATTTTTATTTATTTACTGAATTCTTATTTTCGGTGATTTTCAGAACACGCCCCTGTGAGATACCACAAAACCACTTATACCGACACACTCTACACATCATCAAATGTTCATTGCACATTGTCATATCCTGTGCAAACATCCGTAACTACCCTTAAATAAGTTAATAAGATTGCATTCTTCAATAACATTAAGAATTATTCCTTGCCCTATAAATTTTGGGTGGAAAAGGGTAAGTTTTAAATAGGGTGCTTTTTAGATAGGATTATGGTTACAATAAAATGCATTGGTTTAGCGAATAATTTTAATATGACGAAAGGGTGGTTTCATTATAAGGGGTTATTGTAACCATAATCCAATGTAAAAGACACCCTATTTAAAACTTACACTTTTTGACCCAAAATTTATAGGGCAAGGTGTTAGAATAAGAAGTTGGCAAACCTGTCAACCACTGTAGGTTGGTACTACGGATTGAGTGCGAAATAGGAAGTGACATCACAAGTAGTCTGTCAAGTCCTGTCGTTTTCTTATGAAGCACAAAACGTACTGCTAGTGTTTTTATGTATTTTCTATTTTTATATTCTATGTTCTAAGAATAAATAATAATACAACTTCTAAATTATTTTAATCAACATAACATAGTTATGGGCCCAGGAAAAGAAGTGTATTAAGAAACTGAAACGAGATTTAAGTGTCAAGGTCGTGTGACTCGAGGCAAGGAAAATATAGAATAAAAATGGAGGCCCTGAAAATGAATGAAAATAAACATGGAATAGTTCCATTTGCTGGAATTGGTTTTGATAATTGGAAATTTAGGCTGAAAGCAGTGTTGAAAGCAGTTGAAGTGAGTGACGTCTTAAAGGCTCCAGTTGGTGACAAAAACGATTGCTGGCATAAGAAAAACAACAAAGCAGTAATGGTAATAGTTCAGAACATTGCAGACTCACATTTGGAATATGTCAAAGGAATCGAAAATGCCGCAGAAATGTTGACTAAATTAGAGGGAATATTTGCCAAAAAGGGTACATGTTCAAAATTTTATTTATTAAAGGAACTTATGCAGTTAAAATATGAATGTAACTTAGATATACAAGATCATTTTGCGAAGTGTGATAGAATATTTAGAGAGCTTAAAAATTTAGGAAGTAATTTCGATGAGTCCGATAAAGCTTGTTTTCTACTTCTGTCAATGCCACCAGAATTTGAGAATGTAGTTACAGCAATAAGAACGTTGTCAGAAAATGATTTAACAATGGAATTTGTCAAAAGTCGATTGCTAGAATTTAATGTCAATAAAAGTTCCAATAAAATATCAAAGAATGTTGCATTATCGTTCACCGCTCAAAAAACAATCAAATGTTTTAAATGTGGAAAATTAGGCCACGTAAAAAGTGTCTGCGGTGTAAAATGTTACATATGTAAAAGATTTGGACATAAATCGATCCAGTGCAGTCAAAATAAGAATAGGGAAAGAAGAAATGATGACAATACAGCTAATTATGCAATGGGTGAAAATGAGGCTTCGGGTGATTCATCAAGGTTAGAGGACCAGTCTATTGCTTTTTGTGCAATATCAGGATCACAATCAATGTCAAGTGAAATTGAGTGGTATGCAGACTCAGGAGCCACACATCATTATATAAACAACGAAGAAGTTTTGTTGAATAAACGGCGATTCCAAGAACCAAAATTAGTACAGCTGGCGGAGGAGGGCAAGTCAATGGAGGCAACATGTGTAGGTGATGTAGAAGTAATCAGTGAAATAGGAAATAAACAGGTATCAATTACGTTAAAAAATGTATTGTGTGTTCCTGGATTAAGAGTAAACTTGTTATCTATATCAACAATCGTAAAAGCAGGTTATAAAGTTGTATGTTCTAATGGTAAAATTGTTATTAAAAAATGTAAAGTTGTATATGCTGAAGGCAAACACTTGGGCAATCTTTATAAGTTAGTTTTTAAAATTCATACTAAAGAAGTTGCAAATTTGGCAGTTAAACCTGATAAGGATCTTTGGCACAAAAGACATGGTCATTTAAATAATATCTCTTTATCAAAAATTAATAATTTAAATTTGGTTAATGGTTTAGATTTTGTTAATACAATTGATGATAAAATTTGTGAAATTTGTGTCAAATTTAAGCAAAAATGTTTACCATATCCTCCTAGAAAGTCAAGGTCGAGTAGAGTTTTAGAACTAGTTCATACAGATGTGTGTGGACCGATCACTCCAAAAACGCATAATGGTAATAGTTACTTTGTAACGTTTGTAGATGACTATTCTAGATTTGTCATGGTATATGTAATTAAACATAAAGATGAGGTTTTTGAATGTTTCAGAGATTATGAAGCAAAAGTGTCATCGTTGTTCTGTGGCAGAAAAGTGTCAAAACTTAGATGCGATAATGGGGGAGAATACAGTTCGAATTTGTTGTGGAATTTTTGTTCTGAAAAAGGTATTCAAATTTGTTATACCCCACCGTATACTCCTCAGTTAAATGGTGTTGCAGAACGCATGAATCAAACATTGATGGACAAAGCAAGAGCAATGATAATGCAGGCAGATATGGATAAAAGTTTTTGGGACGATGCAGTACTCATGGCTGCCTATATAACAAACAGAACGCAATCATGCTTGGTAAAAGAAAAAAACACCTTATGAATTATGGCTAGGTAAGAAACCAAATGTTAATAATATGCGTGTATTTGGTTGCATTGCTTATGCAAGAGTGCCGGATTCGTTAAGAACAAAGTTCGATGACAAAGGGACAAAATGTAGATTTGTTGGTTACACAGAAAACGGTTACCGTTTATGACAAGAAGAAGAAAGTAGAGTTATTCATTGTAGAAATGTGGTCGATGAAACTAATTTTAAATATACGAAAAGAAGCGAAATAAATAATTGTATACAGAATAGTTCGGATGAGAGTGGAAATGAAAGTGACAAAGATATTAAAAATGTTGAAAAAGATAAAGAAAAAAGTAGATGAACAGAAAAATGCCGATTTGAATGAAAATTATAGACCAAGAAGAGAGAGAAAATTACCACTAAAATTCGATGATTATGACATGAATATAAGTTGTTTAGCATTATTGAGTGATTTTTCAGATGCTCCAAAGTCATATGAGGAAGCAAAACTAAGTTCAAAATGGAATTTTTGGAAAAAGGCTATTGACGATGAGTTGATGGCATTAAAAACTAATGATACTTGGGAATTAGTCGATAAGCCAGATAATCATGAAGTAATAAGCAATCGCTGGGTGTTTCGAGTTAAAGAAGATGATGAAAATAAGCCTGTGTATAAAGCACGATTAGTTGCCAAGAGGATTTGAACAAAATGACTTCATGATAAAGGAAACAGAAAAATTCTCATAAAATTCCTTTATTAATGTGACCGGTTTCGTGAACAAATTAATTACTTCACATCATCAGACACAGGACTACAATAGAAAATGTGTGGTGGTTACATACATACATAAATAAATGTTAATAAGTTAGTAAAACTTAAAAAACAGGAATACAGAAGACAATTATTTCAATATTTTTTAAAAATTAGTAAAAACTTGTAAATAAAAAATGTTTGATAAAATTTGTACCAGAAAGATTGAAATTATTTAAATTAATCAGGATTACGTTAGTTTAAAAATTATAATATAGAAAATGTAAAATTTAAATAATTGAAATGTGTAAAAAAGGAAATTATTTTTATATAATACTTACATTTTTATAAATATAAAACCAGGGTAGTCAAATTAGAGTTAAAATAGTTTTGCAACATGTCAAATTATAAGTAAATGTAAGATATAAATTTTGTTAGTATCTAATTAACCTTTTTTAATAAAATTTCTAAAATTTAACGTGCTTCTTTTAAACACATACATATACTACAATAGTTAAAATCTAATAAGGGATAAATATTTTTTTAAAAAGAAATAGATTAAAAATAGTGCCCTCTAACGGACTCTATAAGAACTAACGTACAATAAAATTAAGTTAGAAAACTATGTGTGCACCAGGTTTCTTTTTTCACAATAGTGGAGTTAATTATATTTAAACTGCAGATGGTGATAGCGGTGAAATTATATTTGAACTTGGTGGAAAAATTAACTTCTAAGAAATTGAGGTTATAATGTCGAGCACGTGGGACAGATTTCAGTAGAAAAATTACAATAATATAAATTAAATTAGATAACCACAGAGAAAGTCAATGAAGATTGAAATTGGATCTGTGAGTTCAGAGATAATGTGTTGGGATCTCTTGAATCTTTCAGGATTTCTAAACTTTCAAGGTTATTAATCAAATTTCCTCTTTTTCCTAAATGTAATATTTTAAGAGTATTATCAAATGTATGGTTGCTATCTGCAAGATGTTTGGCAAAATGGGAGAAACCTGATGAAGAGGTAATACACCGGACGTGTTCTTTTAACCGTGTTTTAAAATTTCTATATGTGCAACCAATATATGTGCCGTTGCATGTGTTACACGAAAGTTTATAAACCCCACATCTATCTAGTGGGTCTATTTGATCTTTACCATTGACAAACAACTTTTCTATAGAGTTAGTTGATTTAAAGGAGATGTGAAAAATATTTTTAAAGCAGTTAGAAATTTTATATGAAACAGGGCCTATGAATGTAAGAGAACGGTATGGAATCTCAGATGGAACTTCTCTGTATGTATTTATGTACACTGTATTTTGGACATATTTATTTAATCTTTTTGTTAGTAAGGTATCAATTAGAGTAGTGTTATAGTTATGAGTAGCTGCTATTTGTTTAATAACCGAAAGTTCCTGATTGTAATTATTTAGAGATAAAGGTACTTTTAATAATCTATTAATATAACAATTAAAAGCTGCCACCTTATGTGAAAAGGGATGCAGGGAAGTATTATCAATAACTACACCAGTGTGTGTAGGTTTTCTATAGATATTAAAATAATGTTTGTTATCTTCTAATGTTATGTTTAAATCTAAGAAATTTAGTGAACGGTTATTATTTTGTATTTCTAATGTGAATTCAATTGTTGTGTGAATAGAGTTGACGTAATTTAAAAAAATTGGTAATAGATTAGGGGGACCTGACCAAAGAATTATGATATCATCAACATAACGGTAATAATATTTTATATACTGGGTGTATGGGTTGTTCTTTAAAATGTGAGTTGATTCCAAGTAATGCATAAAAATATCTGCTAAAATAGGAGATAAAGGACTTCCCATTGCTAGACCGGTCTTTTGTACAAAGGTGTCATTATTGAAATTAAAAAAGTTTTGTTCTAAGCAAATTGTTAATAAATAAGATATATCCTCAATATTATTATCTGAGTAATCACTGTCAAACAATTTTTCATTAACAAGAGTGATTACCTCTCTCTCGGTATATTGGTGAAAAGGTTAGATACGTCCAATGATATTAACATATCCTCATTATTTATATTTATAGTATTGATTTTATTAATTAGCTCAATACTATTTTTAACGATATAGGAGAAGTGTCCTGAATATAAGTCTTTTAAAACTTTATTTAACCACTTTGACAATTTGTATGTGGGTGAGTTGTTATAAGCAACCACTGGTCTAATAGGGATGTCTGAAAATATATTAGATTTATGAATTTTTAAGAGGCCATATAATCTCGGAATCATTGTGTAGTCCGGGTTTAAGTCTTTTAACATTTTTTTATCGAAAAAACTATTGTAATTATTCAAAGAAATTTTGACTTTATTAATGAATGTTGAAATGTTGATGTTAGATTTTATAAAATTATTATCTGTAATAAATTGCTGTACTTTATTATTATAATCAGCTCTATTCATAACAATGAGACAGTTACCTTTATCAGCTTTTGTGACTACCAGATCGTTATCTCTAATTTTTGTTTTTATATTACGTACTATTGTATTGTAATTATTATTATTATAAGAATTAAGGTTTCTATTGTCGTTTCCATTTTTCTTTTCATTTTTTAGGATATTTTTAACTTCATTTCTAATATTTTCTCTCTGTGATATATCTAATGATTGTATAATAGTTTCTGTTTCCACTGCTAAAAGTTCTAGATTTTTTTTGCTTTTGTTTGTAATTATTTATTAACGGGTTAAATTTAAAGCCTTTATTTAGTAATGATGATTCTGTATCAGTAAAATTTGTGTTGGAATAGTTTATAAAAGAGTTATGAAAATTGTGTGTATTTAAGTTATTAGAATTAATGTTATTTTGATCATTGAAGAGAGAATTTCTTTGATTTTTTATTTTAAATAATTTCAATCTTTCTGGTACAAATTTTATCAAACATTTTTTATTTACAAGTTTTTACTAATTTTAAAAAATATTGAAATAATTGTCTTCTGTATTCCTGTTTTTTAAGTTTTACTAACTTATTAACATTTATTTATGTATGTATGTAACCACCACACATTTTCTATTGTAGTCCTGTGTCTGATGATGTGAAGTAATTAATTTGTTCACGAAACCGGTCACATTAATAAAGGAATTTTATGAGAATTTTTCTGTTTCCTTTATCATGAATAATTACTCATATGGGATCAACCTATCTACGTTACAAAATGCTAGTCTGGCATACTGTATCCATAATTACAGGGAACTTACAATTAAGAAAATGTACATTTCATGCAGTATCTATTTCAACGAAAAATGTCTACAACGTGATTTACAACCTAAATATATATACATAAAAATCAACAGAAGCAATTTATCCAACACAAGTTCCAGAGGACTTCGTAATTTAAGAAGATCTCTCCTCAAAGATGAAATTAGACTTGGATATACCAAAATTTACCACATAGATGTTAAATTGAAAACTATGTATGACCGAATGGGTGAGATTTGGAGTTTTCATACTTTCAATCATTTCTTAACTGAAACTCATAAAACTAAAGATGCGTTGGAATACCGACAAATAAAAAAACTTAACAATAAATTAGATAGATTAACAATCATAAAAAATCAAAGAAATTCTCTCTTCAATGATCAAAATAACATTAATTCTAATAACTTAAATACACACAATTTTCATAACTCTTTTATAAACTATTCCAACACAAATTTTACTGATACAGAATCATCATTACTAAATAAAGGCTTTAAATTTAACCCGTTAATAAATAATTACAAACAAAAGCAAAAAAAATCTAGAACTTTTAGCAGTGGAAACAGAAACTATTATACAATCATTAGATATATCACAGAGAGAAAACATTAGAAATGAAGTTAAAAATATCCTAAAAAATGAAAAGAAAAATGGAAACGACAATAGAAACCTTAATTCTTATAATAATAATAATTACAATACAATAGTACGTAATATAAAAACAAAAATTAGAGATAACGATCTGGTAGTCACAAAAGCTGATAAAGGTAACTGTCTCATTGTTATGAATAGAGCTGATTATAATAATAAAGTACAGCAATTTATTACAGATAATAATTTTATAAAATCTAACATCAACATTTCAACATTCATTAATAAAGTCAAAATTTCTTTGAATAATTACAATAGTTTTTTCGATAAAAAAAATGTTAAAAGACTTAAACCCGGACTACACAATGATTCCGAGATTATATGGCCTCTTAAAAATTCATAAATCTAATATATTTTCAGACATCCCTATTAGACCAGTGGTTGCTTATAACAACTCACCCACATACAAATTGTCAAAGTGGTTAAATAAAGTTTTAAAAGACTTATATTCAGGACACTTCTCCTATATCGTTAAAAATAGTATTGAGCTAATTAATAAAATCAATACTATAAATATAAATAATGAGGATATGTTAATATCATTGGACGTATCTAACCTTTTCACCAATATACCGGAGAGAGAGGTAATCACTCTTGTTAATGAAAAATTGTTTGACAGTGATTACTCAGATAATAATATTGAGGATATATCTTATTTATTAACAATTTGCTTAGAACAAAAAAATTTTTTTAATTTCAATAATGACACCTTTGTACAAAAGACCGGTCTAGCAATGGGAAGTCCTTTATCTCCTATTTTAGCAGATATTTTTATGCATTACTTGGAATCAACTCACATTTTAAAGAACAACCCATACACCCAGTATATAAAATATTATTACCGTTATGTTGATGATATCATAATTCTTTGGTCAGGTCCCCCTAATCTATTACCAATTTTTTTAAATTACGTCAACTCTATTCACACAACAATTGAATTCACATTAGAAATACAAAATAATAACCGTTCACTAAATTTCTTAGATTTAAACATAACATTAGAAGATAACAAACATTATTTTAATATCTATAGAAAACCTACACACACTGGTGTAGTTATTGATAATACTTCCCTGCATCCCTTTTCACATAAGGTGGCAACTTTTAATTGTTATATTAATAGATTATTAAAAGTACCTTTATCTCTAAATAATTACAATCAGGAACTTTCGGTTATTAAACAAATAGCAGCTACTCATAACTATAACACTACTCTAATTGATACCTTACTAACAAAAAGATTAAATAAATATGTCCAAAATACAGTGTACATAAATACATACAGAGAAGTTCCATCTGAGATTCCATACCGTTCTCTTACATTCATAGGCCCTGTTTCATATAAAATTTCTAACTGCTTTAAAAATATTTTTCACATCTCCTTTAAATCAACTAACTCTATAGAAAAGTTGTTTGTCAATGGTAAAGATCAAATAGACCCACTAGATAGATGTGGGGTTTATAAACTTTCGTGTAACACATGCAACGGCACATATATTGGTTGCACATATAGAAATTTTAAAACACGGTTAAAAGAACACGTCCGGTGTATTACCTCTTCATCAGGTTTCTCCCATTTTGCCAAACATCTTGCAGATAGCAACCATACATTTGATAATACTCTTAAAGTATTACATTTAGGAAAAAGAGGAAATTTGATTAATAACCTTGAAAGTTTAGAAATCCTGAAAGATTCAAAAGATCCCAACACATTATCTCTGAACTCACAGATCCAATTTCAATCTTCATTGACTTTCTCTGTGGTTATCTAATTTAATTTATATTATTGTAATTTTTCTACTGAAATCTGTCCCACGTGCTCGACATTATAACCTCAATTTCTTAGAAGTTAATTTTTCCACCAAGTTCAAATATAATTTCACCGCTATCACCATCTGCAGTCGAAATATAATTAACTCCACTATTGTGAAAAAAGAAACCTGGTGCACACATAGTTTTCTAACTTAATTTTATTGTACGTTAGTTCTTATAGAGTCCGTTAGAGGGCACTATTTTTAATCTATTTCTTTTTAAAAAAATATTTATCCCTTATTAGATTTTAACTATTGTAGTATATGTATGTGTTTAAAAGAAGCACGTTAAATTTTAGAAATTTTATTAAAAAGGTTAATTAGATACTAACAAAATTTATATCTTACATTTACTTATAATTTGACATGTTGCAAAACTATTTTAACTCTAATTTGACTACCCTGGTTTTATATTTATAAAAATGTAAGTATTATATAAAAATAATTTCCTTTTTTTACACATTTCAATTATTTAAATTTTACATTTTCTATACTATAATTTTTAAACTAACGTAATCCTGATTAATTTAAATAATTTCAATCTTTCTGGTACAAATTTTATCAAACATTTTTTATTTACAAGTTTTTACTAATTTTAAAAAATATTGAAATAATTGTCTTCTGTATTCCTGTTTTTTAAGTTTTACTAACTTATTAACATTTATTTATGTATGTATGTAACCACCACACATTTTCTATTGTAGTCCTGTGTCTGATGATGTGAAGTAATTAATTTGTTCACGAAACCGGTCACATTAATAAAGGAATTTTATGAGAATTTTTCTGTTTCCTTTATCATGAATAATTACTCATATGGGATCAACCTATCTACGTTACAAAATGACTTCAGTAAGTTTTCTCAAATACATGCTCCAGTTGGAAAACTTTCAACGTTGAGAATTTTGTTATCGGTGTGTAACAATTATAATATGTTCCTGGAACAACTAGATGTGAAGAATGCATTTTTAAACAGTTATCTAAAAGAAACAATTTTGATGAAGATTCCAGAAGGATTTAAAGTGTCAAATATTGACAAAAATAAGGTTTGTTTACTAAAGAAGACGATTTATGGCCTTAAACAAGCGCCAAAGGCATGGAACGAAAAGTTCAATAATTTTATGCACGGTTTAGACTTTGAACGCTCAAAATCTGATTATTGTTTATATACTTTTCTTGGACAGAACATTCGATGTTACTTACTTCTTTACGTTGATGATATTTTAAAAGCCAGTAATAATGACTTACTGAATTATTCAAAATCAAAATTATGTGAAACCTTTAAAATGAAAACATTAGGTAGTGCAAATAATTTTTTAGGTATAAAAATTTGTAGAATTTTTGAAAAAGGAATCATATCCATTGATCAAATATCGGCAATTGAAAGTTTAATTAGGAGATTTAATGTAGAAAATTGTAAAACTTTCAAAACACCTATAGAAAAGAATTTAAATTTAAAAATAATGACGAAAGGATTAAGACTAAACTACCTTATAAAGAATTGTTGGGCAGTCTAATGTATATAATGATGGGGTCTAGACCTGATATTTGTTTTAGTGTAAGTTATTTTGGTAAATTTCAGGATTGTGCAACGGACGAACATTTTAAACACCTACTAAGAGTCTTGAAATATCTTAAGCTAACGTTAAATTATAAATTGTATTTTTATCGTTCTGAAAGTGAGCTCATTGCGTACTCAGATGCTGACTGGGCAAATGACATCACTGACAGAAAATCTGTAAGCGGCTATTGTTTTAAACTGTTTAATAATTTAGTTTCTTGGAGTTCTAAAAAACAAGCTGTTGTAACGTTATCTAGCACTGAATCAGAGTTTGTAGCAGTATGTGTCGCAGCCTGTGAATTGCTACATATTAAAAATTTGTTGACTGATTTGAAAGTTAACTTTTCTCTACCATTTTCTTTATTTGAAGACAATCAAAACACTATTAAACTGATTCAGAACTTTGAAAACAATAAAAGATGTAAACATAGACGTTAAGGCTCATTTTGTACTAGATTTAGTTTGTGAAGGAATTGTAAAACTAAATTATGTTTGTACTAATGAACAGTTGGCAGATATTTTCACGAAGTCGTTAAGCCATGAAAAATTCTCTAAATTTGTACAGGGACTAAACTTAAAGATTTGAATGTGTTAAAAATGTCCAGGTTTGAGGGAGGGTGTTAGAATAAGAATGTTGGCAAACCTGTCAACCACTGTAGGTTGGTACTACGGATTGAGTGCGAAATAGGAAGTGACATCACAAGTAGTCTGTCAAGTCCTGTCGTTTTCTTATGAAGCACAAAATCACGTACTGCTAGTGTTTTTATGTATTTTCTATTTTTATATTCTATGTTCTAAGAATAAATAATAATACAACTTCTAAATTATTTTAATCAACATAACACAAGGAATAATTCTTAATGTTATTTAAGAATGCAATCTTATTAATTTATTTAAGGGTAGTTAGGGATGTTTGTACAAGATATGACAAGGTTCAATGAGCATCAGATGATGTGTAGATTTGTGTAATAATACAACCTAACCTAACTTAATACCTGTTCCTCTCCTTTCCTGGCAAAGATAATTGCTCATACCTTCTCGTTGGTCCTTGCCGAACAATAACATATTTAAAGATATAATCCATTTCTTTAATTACGTTATCGACTAAATGAGCAACTTATCCTAAAAATGATCCGATCTGGTTCTAAACTGAACGCTACACTGTGACTATGAATGATTTGTCATGGTACAGCATTTTCGTATTTAAAACATGGCTTATATTTCTGCACAAGATAAAAGTAACATCGTCTTCTAAGCATTAAAATAGTAAAATTAGTAACAGGAAATGTTAAATATACCAAAACAAAAAGTGACAGATGTGAAAACGCAATTTTTTATTTTTTTCTCATTAACGGCATGTCTCCGGCGAAAAAAAACTTCATATTCGTGTTCAGCGTACCTTGTTTGGGGGGGGGGGTTAGAAAAACTGGTAATTTTCTAGAATACGCACTTTTGCAATTTTCGAAATTTTTTGCATACATTTACTCACAAACGATGTAGTAATAATTTGTGACATAAGAAATGTTGTGCAAATAATAAATAAGCCAAGAAACTTACGGGATCGTGGAGCGAATAGGGGTGCTGGGCGGGTAATAGCGAGCCGAAAATGACTGATATTTCACTAAATGTTTTTGTAGGGCAAGGGATATTTTTTTGTTTTATTTGAAATTGAAATACACTTAAATCATCCTTAGACGTTGGCACTAACCTTACAAGTTCAATCGTCACGCAGTAACAAAGAACTGAAATGGGTTTTCATGAAAAATGCCCTCTAAGCATTGAGTAAGCGTCCCTATACGCCTTCAACCAATCAGCTCTCAGCTTTTTGTTTATACTAACCCGAAAACCTTTTTCGCGAAGACCTTATTAAAATGAAAATTGTCAACATGAAGTTAAAATTATCTGAAACGTACTCGCGGAGCCTCACGTAAATCCCCGCGATAGATGTACTTTATTTCAACAGGTGAAATTAATAAAATGCGCGGCCAACAGCGTTGCCAGATTGCAACAATCTAAACATAAATATTTGACCTGCCATTATTAGAAAAATAAACGTTAGGGATTTGCCCCTAACTTGGTTGAATTATCTCAATCTGGCAAAATCGGAGAACGTCGTGCGACACCTGACAGCGTTTTTACAACACACAGAGACAGCCATATAAATGAATACCGGGTGGATAATGTCAAGTGTTGCAATCTTATTGATTTATTTAAGGGTAGTTAGGGATGTTTGCACAAGATATGACACTGTGCAATGAACATCTGATGATGTGTAGAGTGTGTCGGTATAATTGGTTTTGTGGTATCTCAGAAGTGCGTGTTCTAGAAAATGACCATAATTTTTCTTAGTGTTGTCTAAATACTATACTTACTGTAGTAATCGTGTATGGTGTAAATCAATAAGTTTTCAATTGGTTATTTATATCAATAAATCGAAGTGACTAATATGACAAGATACCAACTGTCTTTATTACAGTCACAGAAGTAACAAAGAGAGGATTACCAACTTAGATATTGCACAAGGTGATTTCCTATGTTCGGAAAGAAATCCTTTTGCCGTTCAGTCAGAACTCAGGACGTGGCGTTATTTCTCTAGTCACTAATGATTCTCAGGGGATTTTGAAAACTATCTCTCGAATAGTCCGGTTTTGACATCGTAAGGTTTCTGAGGTGAACTTCACGACTAACAGAGGTCGCCACGGTGGTGAAGAGAAAAACGGAAAAAGATCATTGACAGCTACTGGTACCGAAAAAGGTTTTCAACAAGTATTTTGGGCATCGGTTGATTTCTCATCGATTATATGGCAAGGTTGGGAGCCTGTGAAGTAACACGTATAAAGTGATACATATTTTGTGGTTTGAAGACCGTAGTTGTTAAATGGGAGTACACGGCGGGTTCTAGGTTAAGTAAGTAGAAAACTGGCTATATTCAGGCAAATATTCATTTTGTTACTCTTTCAGTGGCTTTGTAAGCAAGACTAGCTAGCACTAGTGTGGAATCAAATCGAATTTGGATTAAAGTACCCTCTGTATATGAGGTAGAGTTGCTTGGTTCGTTAGTCGACGACGATGTGCTACAGGTGCGTTTATGCTTTTAGGGTCCTAGGTTGAGGCTTGCACTCTTGGTTAATTGGTGTGGATTTGAACCGTCCTGTTGTTTAGGGGTTAGTCCAGGTGACGCAGTTGTACCAGCGCCAGGTCAAACCTCCTACGTTAGGATATTTACCGGTGTGGGAACCCAGTATCTTTCGTTGTCTCGCCTATGTATTGGGGTGGGTTAATTGGAAACCGCTGACAACTTGCCATTGTACCGGGAATGAATTGGTTTATGACCTGAATTGACATATCGTACTGAGGTGAGAAGTTCCTAGGCCACTGGAACCGCAGCCTGCGTACTCCTGCGGTGAGTATCCAACCGTCCTACTGCACTCGTGGGGTGATAGGGAACGACGTTGAAAGGAGCCGGAGTCAGGGGGTGTTCAATTCTACCGCCGAGGGATTACTCACCTACCACACCACCTGGAGGTGGAGATATGTCTTTCTCTTAATTGGGATTTAACATCGTTTGGGGTCATTCCTGTTTAATTTTGGGGCCACTTATTGTGAAGCATTTTTGTTCATTGAGCATCCGTAACTTAGAAAGTTGTTCTGTAATTGGTCGGCACTCTCGCATACTAATAGGTTAGAGACGGGCTGTTAGGAGGCATTTTGCCTCACCTTATAGGTTTTTAGTACCTTGCAAGTAAGTACGATGGTTTTGAGCGGGTTATCGTCAGGAATTTTATGCTCTAGTTTGTGTAGTAAATTCCCCCATATCTAGTAACGATTATTAAAATATTATAGGATCTACGTTTAGTATGTGTTACCCTACTTTTACTTAATAGTTTATGGTAAATTATAGTGTGTATGTTCTGATATTTGTCAGAACTGTCCTATATACAGAGAGTTTAGTCGTTAGTGTTGTTCGCCTATCGTGACGTTACGTTCGGCATCGATCTGCGTGTATTATTACTATACTTGTTTTATTTGTGTTGCTTACTATTTAATTTACATTTATATTATATTTATACATTCTAATTACCCCATGCTTTAACCCCCTACAGGGGAAATAAACTGCAAAAGGTAATTTGTGTTTGATTTCATCATATAGTACCCAGATAACGTCGTGACAAACAATTGTAGAGGTTTCATTATCTAAAGGGTTCCCTTCAGACCTGGGCAGTTTCTAGCTACGATTGGCTTTTAGAGCTAGTGGCACCCTTATATAAATTTTAATTGAACCCCGCCCATACCGGCCGAGCTCCGGAGTATAGTTGTGCACTCGTGAGCAACCCCCTAGGTCTTAAGTTCGAGGAATTTTTTCCCCCTCTTGCTGTAAATCATAGGAGTGCGTAACACCATCTCTAGAAGAATCATCTAGTAAACTTTCTTACCATAATTACAGTTTCTTCATTCCACATATGATTCTTCATTGTCCAACTGAGGATGAGGAAAATAACTTTCAAGGTAAATTCTTTATTTTGAACTAAAACTGCCACAAACGTCATTTGCGCTTGATGTCCTGAACAATTCTAAATTTTACCTTTGAACTTATGGACCTCTGTCCTACCTACTTTACTTGAAAATAAATGACTTTATTGAATTAAATATGATATCAAGTGTGTTTCTCCCGTCATGCAATCACTCCTAGTTTCTCTAGAATTAGTTAATTTGAAATTTATTTCAAAATGTATTTCAGTATTTTAAAATATCCAATTAGCACCAAAATTGCCAAATGTAATGAAAATTTTTATTTAATAAAGCTAAATTGTTCAAAATGAGCAACTACACGAAAAGTAAAATGCACTGTATATGTTCATTTTTTATTCTAAATTTTCGTCGTTTCGCTTTGTTGAAATTTGAAATCGCAGGTATGTTTTCTCACAATTAAGACATAATTATTATTTTTTGTAGAAAAGGAACAAACACCTGAAGAGATGGTTATTGCTTCAAAGGGCGAAGAATTGAAATACAAAGGTAAAAAGAGACCTGTCAGTCCTGATTTGGATAGAAATATTGATGAATCTACCTCTTCAAATGTTATTATAATGCAGGATATTCTTCTCAGTCGAAGTAAGAATTTAATATTTTCCTTTTACTCTTTGTTTGAGCATCTTTCATCAATAATTGGAAATTTTTCAACAGTAAACATTTTCAATATTGCATAATTTTAGAATATTCTGCAATATATTAATTTATTTCCTTAATTTCAGGACCTGTCCTGAAACCAATTGATATAAACATTCCTGACCAGACGGCCCTGTCTCCAGAAAAAACTCCAGAACTCCTTTCTCCATCAAACTCCACACAAACTCCTAAACTTCTATCTGCTCATACACCAAGAAAAGAAAAGTTCCGGCAAACCATCAAACATCTGCAAAACGAAAATTACCGTTTGAAGAAGAGAGTTGGAGAACTTGAGGGAAAATTGGAAAATTCCCTTGCTGATGTTTCTCTTGAATACAACTCTCTAACCTATAAATTATGTTCTTCAAAGAACTGGCAAGATTTATAAATGCTCAAGTCGCACTCAGTCAAAAGAAGTCAAAAGGCCGTCGATAGCACCAAAGCTTACAGATTCACACGTGTATCCAAATAACTTTGAAAAAATGAAAGTTAAATTTGCCACTCAAACACTGAGTGCAACTGTTTGTGCTGGTATGAGTGTCTATATTAGAATCGGTGTTTTGCCAGCATATGCCACAGCAACCGCAGAATTCATTAACCGTATGTACTTACACACTATTTGATATCCTTAACTCCTCATCAACATCTAGAGCAAAAAAATATAATAGAGCCTTTAAGGGTTTGGATTACCAGAGTATTTCACTGATTATTTAAACTTTTTTAAATTGTGCAGGTCTTCAATAAAGCAAATGAAAATATCACACATAAAATCAAAAAGTCTAAGATGTTGGAGAATAACAATCAATGGATTATTTACCTCTGGGAGGGTTTTAAAAAATGAGAATTTTGATTACGTTTTCACGCGTCGGTTGAATCAGGATGGTCTGGAGAATTTTTTTTGGATGCATTAGACAACAAAATGGAAATTGTGTAAATCCCACACCAATCCAGTTCCAGAGAACTTTTGTCTTATTTATTACATTTTGGTTCAGAAAACTGTGATGGTGATATTTTATTAAAATTTAACGATATAGCAGATGAGCCAATTTCAGATGAAACCGAATGTATACCATTTGTTGAAAATAACATTACAATAATTGATACTGATCATCAATCCATTGATATTTTTATTAACGAATTTCCAGAGGTATGTTTGCGGATATTTAATGAGAAAATGTTTATCCATTCATTCATGTCAAGTGTGTCTGAATTGTCAGTCAACATAAGGAACTTGATGACGCAAGTTCATTTTGTCACTTACAGCTTATAAAAATGAAAATATAGAAATTTATATATGCGAAATAATAATTTTGTTTTGTTTATTTCCAATTTAGAAGATCTTTTCCATAATACATTTGAAGGAATCATTGTAAAAAAAATGTTATTAATCACTTCATTACAATTTATAAAATTGTATCATTTAAGCATCCATGCGATAATTTCCCATATGAATATATTTCAAAACTGTATAGTAGGGTACTATTATTTTTTACTTTAAAGTTTGTTAACCGAAATTCTAAAATACCTAATTTAAATAAAAAATAAAAAAATATATGGAAACACCAATAAATAAATTATGGATATATCTTTGTTTTCATTCTGATTTATTCGAAGTTGAAATTTACAGATTAGCTTGTTGAATACAACGCGGAAGAAAATCCGAGAAACAACAAGCTAATCACCAGCTTCGCGAAAGCCTCAACACCAAGATGAAATTTACAGGTTTATATTTGTCTATGATTTTGTATACTTCAGAAAAAAATCATTATATTTCTTAAATTTTCAGCAAGAAAAATGTTTTCTTATCTCGCTCAACTGTAATTAGGCCAGAGTTATAAAATAAATATTCGTTATTTAATGCCTTACTAGAAAGATTGTAATTCTGAAAATCATTAATGGTTTCAATTAATTTAGTGTATTAATCATTGATTATGACTCCAAAAATATAGAGGAAACAAAGTTAAAAGTAAAATATAAAAAACATTCTCAGCAATAATTTATTTTACGTAATATTTTTTCACAAACATGTACTTGAAAACAGAATACATATCTTAAACACAATACAATTTATCAGTTATTTCCTAGGTTAATTCATATCTAATATCAATATTTGCCAGGAGTGATGACATTCTCAAAAATTCAATTACAAATACTTATTTTATTTATTTTTAAAAGTTAGCAAAAAAGTCTAATTTCTCACAATTTCTTATTTAATGTGACTGGTTTCAAGGCATTAAAATTTTATAATATGGAGTGTTCTCAAACCGGCCCTGTCGTGGTTTATATGGGCAGTTACGATCCTGACTATTAGCCCAGCAAAATGGCGGAACGTTGCTTTACCAAATCAATGGTGATGACTTAGAGATTCATTACTGATTGTTTTGTATACTGTGTTAAAGCTATGTAACTCTCCCATTCTCGACATTGAAATTTATCACCAGGAAATACTGATGGACGCAGTCAACCCGTTTTTCCTTTTTTTTTAAACAATAGCCGGTGTTTGATTAGATAGAACTTTGTGGAAACAAAAACATATAAAAAGGTGGCGTCTAATAAGACTTGTTCAGTAAGTGAAACATTTTTTAGTTCTCAAGCTATAAATTGCTGATGAATCTTTCATTGTTTAATATTAAGGATTTTGAAGTTTTTTAGTAATCACGAGCTTCCCATGCCTAGTGAACAGAGTCTCATTTTGGTTATTGCTTTTATAAATAAATGTAAATTTAAACTAAACTTTGTTTCGTTAATATTCTGATTTAATTATCTAGAGAAATAGCGAGAAAAAGCCTCGTTATACTTTATGGACTAACGTGCCTTGGAAGAACTTTGTCTGGAAAGAACAAAATTCACATTAGTACATTGTTATTTCAGAAGGATTTTTATGGATCTTGATGTGCCTTTGAAAATTATTTTTGTACCTTGTCTGGTATGAACAAGATTCACATTGGTACATTGTTATTTCAGAAGGATTTTTATGGATCTTGATGTGCTTTTGAAGACTATTTTTGTACTTTGTCTGGAAAGAACAAAATGCACATTGGTACATTGTTATTTCTGAAGGATTTTTATGAATTATCATGTGCCCTTGAAGAGACGCTTTGCATTTTGTCTGGAATGAACACGAATCACATTGATATATTGTTATTTCGGAAGGATTTTTATGGACTATCATGTGCCTTTGAAGAGATTGTTTGTGTTTGGTTTGTAATGGACAAGATTCACATTGGTACATTGTTATTTCCGAAGGATTTGTATGGACCATCATATGATCCTGAAGATTTCTTTTGCGGTGTAGCTGAAAAGAACAAGAATCACATTGGTACATTGTTATTTCTGAAAGATTTTTATGTACCTTGATGTGCTTTTGAAGATTATCTTTGTACTTTGTCTGGAATGAACAAGATTCACATTGGTACATTGTTACTTCTGAGAGATTTTTATGGATCTTGATGTGCCTTTGAAAATTATTTTTGTACCTTGTCTGGTATGAACAAGATTCACATTGGTACATTGTTATTTCTGAAAGATTTTTATGCACTACCATGTGGTCTTGAAGTGATCTTTTGCGTTTTGTCTGGAATGGATAAGAATCACATTGGTACATTGTTATTTCTGAAAGATTTTTATGCACTATCATGTGGTCATGAAGTGATCTTTTGTGTTTTGTTTGGAATGAACAAGATTCACAATGGTACATTATTATTTCCGAAGGATTTTTATGCACTATCATGTGGTCTTTAATATACCTTTTAAATTTTGTTTGGAATGAACAAGATTCACATTGGTACATTGTTATTTCTGAAGGACTTTTATGGACCATCATATGATCCTGAAGATTCCTTTTGAGGTGTACCTGAAAAGAACAAGAATCACATTGGTACATTATTATTTCTGAAAGATTTTCATGGACCTTTATGTGCTTTTGAAGATTCTCTTTGTACTTTGTCTGGAATGAACAAGATTCACATTGGTACATTTCTATTTCTGAGGAATTTTTATGGATTATCATGTGGTCTCGAAGACAATGTTTGTATTTTGTCTGGAAAGAACAAGATTCACATTGGTACATTGTTATTTCTGAAGGATTTTTATGGATTATCATGTGCTTTTGAAGAGATTTTTTTGTATTTTGTCTCGAATGAACAAGATTTACAATGGTACATTTCTGTTTCTGAGGACTTTTTATGGATCAGCATATGCTCTCGAAGACAATGTTTGTATTTTGTCTGCAAAGAACAAGATTCGCATTGGTACATTGTTATTTCTGAAAGATTTTTATGGACCTTGATGTGGTTTTGAAGATGCTCTTTGTACTTTGTCTGGAATGAACAAGATTCACATTGGTACACTGTTATTTCTGAAAGATTTTTATGGACTATCATGTGCTTTTGAATAGATCTTTTGTATTTTGTTTGGAATGAACAAGATTCACATTGGTACATTTCTGTTTCTGAGGATTTTTTTATGGATCAGCATATGCTCTCGAAGAGATTGTTTGTATTTTGTCTGCAAAGAACAAGATTCGCATTGGTACATTGTTATTTCTGAAGGATTTTTATGGACCATCATGTGTTTTTGAAGACTCCCTTTGCGTTTTGCCTGGAAAGAACAAGAGTCACATTGGTACATTGCTATTTCCGAGGCATTTTTATCAACTGGCAGCTTTCTGTCAAAGTTATCTTGGATACTGAAAATAAGAAAAAATAATTGTATGATTTTAATTTCAATAACAAAATAACGTTACTGTGCATAACCGTTTGGGCGCAATTCTATATATTGGTATCAACAGAAACATTCCCAAGTAGCACAGTGCTGTCATTTGCTCATGTCAACGTTTTGGCAGCCATAGTAAAACCCACTTGGCTACATTCATCCAAAATGACGTTTTAAAGTCTTTAAAACGTTCTTGCAGTCAAAATGGGGAATGATTTTAAATCATAAAAACGTCTTCGTGGTTAACAAATATGACCAACACAGTATGCTTGTGCTGATCAATATGTAGCTATTAAATGATAAAATGTAAGATGTTGCTGACACATTAGCTGTTATTTAACTTTTGTATAAAATTTTTAGTCCCTTGCTTGTAATAATATACTAGAATGGTATTGAAGAATTTCTTATTTATGAAGTATATGTTTACTAGTCTTTACTTATGATACTTTAGTATAGAAATCTGACAAGTAGGTATATTAAAACGTATATTAGATCTGGTGGTATATCCTGTACGCAAATTTTATTTGCAACAGGTTACATTCAATATTTTTTTACATATTTTAATACAGTTTTTTTTTCATTACGTCTTCTAACTCAAGTAGCACACCGAGTTGTAATTTGGGCGTGCCAGTCTTTTGACAGCTATGACAAAAGTCATTTCTTCTTGAAACGTTGGCACTGTCAAACCGGATAATGGTTTTTATGTCACGAAAACATCTTCATGGCTAACAGTATTACTGCTCTGACCAAAACATTGTTACGAAATGACTATTTAGCCAGTTATCTGGGTGGTGCTATGGTTGCAATTAACCGGCTCGGCGTAGTGGCTAGAGCGCGCGATGGTAAATATGACTAGATAATCTCTGCATTGTCGCTGCGGGTTCGATCCCACCACCTCTACTGGCAATGTTGGAGCGAATGGTTGTGTGTAAGCGTTTTTTCATAAGTGCAGCCTCGGCGTTGGATTCGACGGTTGTCTAATTTCTGTGGTGTTTATTATTATATTACAAAAGCATATTCTGACACTGACTAAAATATGTCCAAACTACAGTTACAGCTATTATTTGGCCATCATAACGAAAAATGCTGAAGCCGTTGCTAAAGTTCTACAGGGGTACATAATATTATATCACTACATTACCAACTAAGTTAAATTGACGACTTGAATAGAAAAAATACTGATACATTTATTACATATTTTTGTAGGCAAAAAATTAATGGGTGTATAAGACTACTTATTTATGTAAATTTAATCAACTTGCAAAATGAAGCAAAATTCTATGATCTTACTCGCGCACTTAACACGGTAAATCATGAGATTCTAATTCAAACGCTTAAATACTACGGGGTCAGAGGCGGCCCCTTAGATTTATTTACGACGTATTTAACAAACAGGAAAGCACGACTAAAATGTGAAAACAAAACTTCAGACTTGTCTTAATATAACATGGAGTACCACAGGGTTCCATTCTCGGGCCTATACTTTTTATTATCTACGTCAATGACATGATGTTTAACCTAAATAGTAACTCACAACCTGTTAATTATCCTGATGACGTGACAATAACACATTTCGATAAATATGAGATAAATTTAAGCGATAAAATAACTCAATCAGAGACCCTAATACAAACATGGAACAAAAGTAATTATCTCACGCTTAACAATAATAAAACACAAAACCCAAATTTTAAATTTAAAAACGCCTAATCATTCGAGAATCCAGTAAAGTTATTAGGAGTTTTCCTTCTTACCTCATATCGACAACTTAGCAAAGCGTTTATCAACATCAATTTATATCATCAGGCAATTAAAAAATAAAACGAGGAATACCTTAAAATCTCCTATTTTTCAATATCCCATTCTGTCATGACATACGCATTAAAGGTATGGGGTGCATCATGCCATACGTCTAAGATATGAATTTTGCAAAAAAAAGTCATACGAATAATGGCAGGTGAAGGCCTCATTGAACATTGCAAACCGTTATTCAAAAAATTCAGAGTTTTAACTCTTCCGTCATGTTTCACATATGAATGTTTAATCCATACCAGAAAATAAAGCACATTTAATAACACATTTAGAAATAAAACTCACCATGATTATAACACCAGGGGAAAAGAAAACATTAGGTTGCTAAAAGTACGGCTCACAAGAACTCAAAATTCTTACAAATACCTCCCTGGAAAATTTTACGCTTTGCCAAATAAACTCAAATGTAATACTCTAAGTATTTTAATAAATGAGTTTTTATTCATTTGATAAATATTTTAATTTCTTTCTCACGAAAATTAGAAATGCCTGAATGTTTTTACAATTATTCCTCCAATCCTTCTTAAATCTTTTCGCTATTGTAATTTCTTGTAACTGACGATAAAGATGTTACTTAATTCTTATTTATTCATTTATTTTTACACTAAATGTAATGTTTTACGATAATAATTTCATTCAATTGCACAATTATATAGGTACCGTATGTATGTAGGTACATGTGTGTGTGTGTGTGTGTGCGTGTGTGTGTGCGTGTGCGTGTGTGTGCGTGTGTGTGTGCGTGTGTGTGTATGTATGTATGTATGTATGTATGTATGTATGTATGTATCCATATATATATATACATATATATATATATATATATATATATATATATATATATATATATATATATATATATATATATATATATATATATATATATATATATATATATATATATATATATATATATATATATATATATATATATATATATTGACATCGTATTTTACAAATTTTCTTTAAATTGACGTATGTATAAACATTACTGTGTAAAAAAACATGAATAAACTATATATTTATCCAATTATATTTCTTTGTTAACGTAATCGATGATATTGAGAAATTCCTCGTAATTTTTATAGCCGAAAGAATTTTGGAGACAAATTCTTTTTTCACTTTCCTGAAGGGCTTGAACAAAATCAGCTTGCTCAATTGCCCGAAGTTTAGCATCCCTACTTTGACGAATAGATAAAGGTTTTAAAAAATATTCGGGACAACCAGGAAATTTAATTGGTATTGCATATGACTGCAAACGAGGTTACATTAATTTTACGGTTACAACCTGACCTGTTCGGGAATCTTGTTCAGAGATTTCTGTAATGAATTGCTGTGTGTTGAAATGAAGCTCGCACACTTTACTGCACTTTGTAGGTGTAAATCTTTTTCCTGGAATGGCTGAAATCCATTTTTTACACAAACCTTCGGAAAAGAAAACACACGCACTTTCAGCCCATTCACATTACTTCCTTTGCATGTTTGCGAATTTCTACACTGACGATTTTAATTAAAAAACATTAATTATTGCGTGAACTCTAGGAAAAAATAAATATTAAGTTAGGATGCACCTAATCTATATAGAACACGCATAAGTAACTAAACTCATATATAACAACGTGCACCCGCATGAAACATTCTAGAATTCATGGACCAACGCGGGTGCCGTCAGAAGATGCGTTCGGCTCAGCACTGAGGCCTTGTTTTTATGAATATAGTCGTATGAGACAAATTACGCAAGGAGACAAGCGAGGCAAATGTGATAAATAAGGCAAATAAGAGAAATGAGGCAAATGAGACAAATTAGGTAAATACGATAATTACGTTGCATAAAATAAATAAGATAAATAAGACAGCGACAAATAAGATAAACAAGGTAAATAAGATAAAGAAAGATGAATAAAATAAATAAAATAAATACTAATAGGACTAATAAGATTAATAAGATAAATAACATAAATAACACATTCCTATTATTTTAATAACTAATCAAATTTTATCAAATCGTTTCTTTACAACATTATTTTTTGTTGTATCCATACATATCTTGTTATATTTTTAACAAATTTAGCATAAAACACTGAAAAACTCTGTGCAGTTTTTATCTTAAATTATTTCCAATTTCGATTACAATAATTCTTCGACTTTAAAATGCATAATATTTTGTTGGGCAGTTATAATAAGGCGTAAACAATTCTAATAAGTTTCAACATATTCAGATGGCAGCACGACATGGTGAAAATATTTGATAAACTAACATTAAAAGTCCAAAACGCGATTAATAAGATCATGTAAAATTGAAACAATTATAAAAAAAAATGATTAGGAAATAAGGTTTTTAATGCATATAAAAAGAAAATTTATATTTTTACTAAAATGACGTTCTAGTTAAATGTTGATATTTGATTAAAAAAAAAACAAGCTTTTCTGTCCATAGTTGAATTTTATCTCATTAATCCTAGAAATGCCTTCATTTAAATACGCTCAGTTTGTAAATAGCACTCTTAAGAGGTAAAATTATTCTAAGGAACATGAAAATAATGAAATAAATATTATTAAAATGAACATCCCAAAAAAAAATAAATAAATAAGAAGCATCATAACATTATTGAGTTATTACTCGAAATCTACCATCTCCTTCTTTAAAAAGAGCCACTATACATAGGTTGGAAGAGTTACTACGTTTATATAGGGGCATTAAGCCCGCTGAGTAGTTGTTTCGTTAAAATCATATTTAATAACAGTAGTTTAGTCCACCTGGGCTAGAGGTCGCAGCTCTCGGTACTTGCTTCGCAAGTCGCTATCCGCCACAGATACATCTATGATGTCTGTCGGATAGTAGCATTTAGACCATACGAGAAGTTTCATACCTCTCACCACTACTCAATTTACCTTAATTAGTATATGACTAGCAGGTTGGCCACTATCATTTGTCTGTTGCATAACCTATGAGGAGAACAAATAAGTTCGAAACCGGTCTATGTCTGGTTAGGAATTGACAAATGATATTGGCTATCGATCTAGCATGATTTGAAGGTGTAATCCAATGCAGGTCGGGGTATTTGCCCGCTGAGTAGTTGTTTCGTTCAAATCATATCTAATGGCATTAAGATGTTTTAAATTTTGCGAGGTTTAATCACAATTCATGCATCATCATATAAATAGCATAGTATGTCCTTTATGCAATGGCAACCACAAAGGTACGGACTGTAAATGTGGTCACACAAAATATGTACTAACCGTAAATATGCATATGATGTCTTAAGAATACCTGGAATACAATATAATTAAACTATTTTTAACAAAGATTGTGTTTGTTAAAAAGGAGCTCTTGAAAAGATAAAGTCTAGGATACAATATACTGGGTGTAATAGGATCATGGTATACCCCCTTTTCATCTTTAGTTTTGAAGATAATTGATTGAAATTTGGGATATCCTATGTACATAATAAGCAGCACTTTTTAACATACAGTGATTTTTTTCTTCCCTTCCGGTTTCGCCGGAAGTGACACTAACTTTCGATTTTTAAATGGAACACCCTATATATTATTGCATTTTTTGAATTCTGCATAATTTTCTAAATCCAACGATACCAAATAAGTGACATTTCAAACGTGAGTATTTTTTATAATATAATTTTCAGTTTTCCATTTAAGTGTGCCATGACGGTTCCATTTTATTCTAAATAACCCGTGTAATCGAAATCCCGTCAAAAATACTAACTTACGTGAATTATGGGCAAATAAAGTTCATCAAAATGGTTTTTGGGTCAAAACTCAATTTTTTTAAATGGAACCATATTGGTACCGTGGTACCATTTATTGGTATTATTAAAAAAGGAATTTATTCATATGCGTATTAAAATGTGCGATAAATGCAAACAAAATTATAACTAAAATAAAATAAAATTTGTTCTAATTAAATGTTAAGAAGTAACTAAGGTGGTTTTGAAAACAATGAAATATTTAGCTTGTCAAATATTTGTTGGTTTACCGGTATTTTTATTGTGTCTCTAAAAATTGTTTAAAATCCTTGTTAATTGTGTTCAAAATGCAGCAAATTTATATAAGAGATGAAAAATTGGACATGTTAATGTAGAAAATAGAATGTAGAAAGAATGCCGTTGCGGCTAGACACCTTTATGTCGAACGATATCATGATAGACAATGTCCAGCGAGAAATTATTTTAATCGTCTTGAAAATCAATTCCGAAGTGAGCCCAACAATGATCCCGAAGAAAATTTCATTCTTGACGAAGGAACGGAAATTAATGTTTTGGCTCGAGTAGAAGTTAAGACTGTTTCTGTAAGGCAAATTGGGTTTGAATTGGAAATCAGTCGCCAAACAGTAAGCCAAATTTTGCACAAATACCACTATAAATCTTTTAAATAACAATTGCACCAGCACTTGTACGAAAATGTTTACGAACATAGGATGGAACATTGCAATTGGATTTTGCAGAATAACGTGCAGCCAAACAATTACTTTTTTGAGAATGATTTTATTTTCGGCCGAGTCTAGGTTTACAAGTTTGGGATTATTTAACCGACAAAATACAAAATATTGGTCATAAGAAAATCAAAATTTATTACGGGAGGGTAACTTTCAAGTGCGGTTCGGTTTCAATGTTTGGCTTGGAATAATCGGTAGTAGAATCATTGGTCCAATACTATTTGAGGGACCCCTGACTGGTGCCAGATACTTGGGATTTCTGCAAAATGAAATTAAGAACAGTTTAGCTGAATTACCCTTCCATTTACGACAGGGAATGTATTTCCAACAAGATGGCGCTCCTCCCCATAATTCAAGGATAGTAATTGATTACCTTCAACTGAGATTCGGAGAAAACGTAATTTCGACGAATGGTCCTGTGAGGTGGCCTCCAAGGTCACCTGATTTAATACAACTTGATTTCGTTGTTTGGGGACATTCAAAAAATATTGTCTACGCAACCGCCGTTACAACCCGTGAAGACCTGGAGCTACGAGTAAAACGCGCAATTAATAGCATAACGGCCCAGCAATTGGTGAACGTTCCTCGAGAAACAGCTATGGGAGTTCAGAAGTGCATTGACGTTAATGGACAGCATTTTGAACAACTGTTGTAATGTTTTGTGTTCATTTTTTTGTATTCCAAAGCCACCTTATGTATAACAAGGTAATTAGAACAAAATTGTATTTTCTTATTTTCTTTTAGCTGTAATTTTGTTTGTATTTATTGCACATTTTAATACCATATGAATAAATATTACTAATAAATGGTACCACGGTACCAATATGGTTCCACTTGAAAAAATTGAGTTTGACCCCAAAAACCATTTGGATGAACTTTATTTTCTCATAAACCACGTAATTTAGTATTTTTGACAGGATTTCGATTTACACGATTTACGTATTTGATGTTAAATACCTCGTTTTTAAATAATTCGAAAAACAACCAACTTTATTATTTGTATCTGAATTTACAAGTAACGTATGGATTAAAAAATGAGCGAAATCTGCGTTGGTAGCCGCAGTCACATATATTTATAAACTACACTTTGCATTGTCAGCAGAAGCTGTAATCGTAAAAATGATATCAATTCAGCATTCATAATTCGTCCATCCCTAAGTTGAAAACAAAGGGGTAAGTTTGTTTTCTTGTTTGATATCATTTTTCGAATTATGCGTTACAAATAACTGGGTAACCATCTTTATTTTTCGATAAGTACCTGTATAATATATATAATAATATGATAATAATTAAAGTTATACAAATATAAAGTAAAATATCATTAGTTCCAAGATTTTGAATTTCTTCTATGTCCTGAAAGTGAGTGGTTTCGGCAACGCGATAAATATCGTCTAATTTCTCGGTATGTACTTCCTGTAGTACCATGGGCAACTCGTTGTGTGATAACATTTTTGAGGTCTAATAGGTAGGAGTTCGATGGGTTTTCCTTGGATGGAAATGTCATTATTTTCGAAGTTGTAATTATTTATATGAACCGGACAGCTTTGTGGTAGGTAGATTAGCTGTTGTTCGTTTATTTCTGCAAATTCACTTTCGGGACATAATTTCTGTACCTTTGTTTTGTTTGCAGGTATTATTATAATGTGGGCGTCGTCCACTGGTTCGACTATGGTGGATGTGATTTTATGCACCTGGATAGTGGGGCAGTTATTAAGTTGATTTCCCCTAAGTACATGTGGGACACGATCATCCTGGAAAGGTGGTTGTTGTACTAAGTATACGCACAGGTTCTCAACCATCGGGCCTGGATCTCTGGAGTAGTAATGGTTTATCGAGTTCATCAGGATGTATGGTTTTGGGGGTACAATGATTTTATTGTTAACGAGGATCGGGAATAAGTATAATTATCATATTGTTACGCCACTGGACTGTGTAGACTGGTTAGATGAGCTGGAATTGTACGCTAACGGCCGGGAATATTCTGGACTGCTCTAGATCGTGTGGATGGATATATAAATAAGACACACGGTGGGCCGAGTCTCAGTCTGAAGTCGAACGTGAACGAGTAAAGAAGAAATACGAAAGAGACTTATAAGTGTTCAGTTGTGATTATAATTAGGAAAGTGATTAATCTACTGTTGTTAATTGTTAATTAGTAAATAAAGTAGTGATTAAGTGTTACCTGGACTTTCAATCAACGAATCTATGAGTAGAGGTGTTTGTGTGGATAGCAAACACGTAACAATTTGGTGTCGGAAGTGGATTGGAAGCGAAATTTCTGGAATATTCGAAAAGGTTCCACAGTGTTTTTCTCAGAAATTAGTGGTAACACGGAGAATTAAGCTACTGGACAGTGTTTGGAGGACTATTTCTGGACTGAATAGTGACTTTAAAGTGGATTTTCGAGAAGTTTGTAGAACATTCGATTTAGAAATAGTTGCAAATACGCGAGTGCCGCTAGTAATAACGTGTTGTAGACTGAGAAAAAGGTCTACTGGTGCAATTTCGGGAAAATTCTAGAACATTCTATTTGGAAACTACAGGGGATACGTGAATTGTGCCGACGGGAACGTGTTGTAGACTTAAAAACAAGACTATAAGTGACTTTTAGTGATAATTCTAGAACATTCGATTTGGAAACCACAGAAGATACGTAGATTGTGTTAACAGAAACGTGTTATAGACTCAAAACAAGACTTGTTAGTGATATTTCGTGAAAATTCTCGAACATTCCATTGCACAATTAGTGGAAATAAGTGAATTTTGTCAACACAAAAGAAGTATAGACTCTAAATAAGACTTTCTAGTGCTGTTTCGAGATTTTTCTGGAACAATCCATTATTAAAATAGACGTGATATCAACATTTTAAGGATTTTATAGTGTAATAAACTTTATTTTGAACTGATTTACGTGTCGTGAGTTAATGCCAACAACAAGAAGCATGGCGGAGAATCAAACACAAGATTTACTTGCAGCATTGGTGCAACAAATGGAAGAACAGAAAAGAGAACGCCAGGAAGAATTAAGAAAGATTATGGAAGATCAAGAGAGAAGACGACAGGAAGAAAAAGAGGAACAAAGGAAAATTATGGAAAATCAAGAAAGGAAAAGACAGGAAGAAAAGGAAGAACAAGAGCGGACGACAGGAAGAAAAAGAAGACCAATAGAGAAGACGCCAGGAAGAAAAAGAAGAACAAGAGAGAAAGGAAGAAAGAGAAGACTTAAGAAAAAATGATGGAGGGCCTGGAAATAAGACGATTGGAGGAAAACGAAGATATAAAAAGAAGCCTAGAGGAACAGCAGGCAGCCATTTTCTCTCACTGAAAAATTTAAAGTCGATGTTATAGAACAAGTCAGTGAAGTTAAAGAAAAAGTCGGTCAAGTTGAGGGAAAAGTCAGTATTGTTGAAGGAGAAGTAGCCCGGCTCAAGTAACAATTAAGGGAGAGGAGTGGCCAATTGGTACTGTCGTCTGGTACTAGATTACAACCACCTTCCTTCGACGGTCAAAGTTCATGGTCAACATATAAGAGACAATTTGAGGCAGATGCACGTTCAAATAACTGGAACGATGAGGAAAAAGCAACAGCATTGGTATTAGCACTAAGGGGCCAAGCATTAGACCTGCTCCAATGGAATTGTACGCTAACGGCCGGGAATATTCTGGACTGCTCTAGATCGTGTGGATGGATGTATAAATAAGACACACGGTGGGCCGAGTCTCAGTCTGAAGTCGAACGTGAACGAGTAAAGAAGAAATACGAAAGAGACTTATAAGTGTTCAGTTGTGATTATAATTAGGAAAGTGATTAATCTATTGTTGTTAATTGTTAATTAGTAAATAAAGTAGTGATTAAGTGTTACCTGGACTTTCAATTAACGAATCTACGAGTAGAGGTGTTTGTGTGGATAGCAAACACGTAACAATATAGATTCTCGTCCGTTATAGGTATGTGGAACATGAAACATAATTTGTCTAATAAGTAATGAATTTCTACTTTTATAATTTCTAAATAAGATTGTTCGAACTTAAATGTAAATCCATTTTTATAGATTTCCTGTATAACATTTTTCATTTGTTTTATTTCATTTAGGGGCAATAGGTTATTATGTATTATCCCTCGTCTGGCGAATAATATGGAATTTTCGAGTGTATCTAATATTCCAATTATATTCTGGCAATCAATTATCACTACGTCTAGATAATTTTGAATATTTAGGAACAGTGTATATTTGTTTAAATTGCTTTCCAATGTTCTCATCTTTTTGTTGATACAACCTGATTACTTATTACTAAAGCTGCAAATCGTTTCTGTGTATCATGGTCGTAGAGTACAGATGTACTTACTGTCGCCGGCATACACCTTAAACGCGAAACTCTTTCTCGAGTCGTCTATTATTAGCTTTCGAGTTGTGTACACGTCAAGTCACATGGGCGTATTGCATATAGTTTCTGTGTTTTTATTTTATTGGTTGAACTGTATTGTTGATATTACTTTAATAATAAAGCATGGCAGACGTACGCAGGGGTAGAAAACGGTCATATGCTTACAAAGTGAATAAATTCACAGGTGAATTCCCGGATTTATTCTAAGATGGTGCTAAAATAATTTGTAGCGTGCGAGAAAGATTTGATGTGCTGGGATAAGCGTAATTGTGGACTTCACGTAAATAGTGTACACCATAAAAATAAAAAAATGGCGTGCCTTCGACAATACAGTTTATGTTTGATTTACTATTAACGCTGACTGCCTGTGATGTTCCGCTGCACATACTCGATAAACAACCATTTCGAGAGTTCTGGAATAAATACAATGCCCAGGTGAAGTTACCAAGTTGCACAACGTTATGTAACTATCTACCAACTGTACACGTAGACATGGTAAATAAGATGAAATGTGAATTAAAAAATACACGGCTGTGGTTATCTGTTGATGAGACAACAGATTGTAAAAAAAAATCTATTTTAAACGTTATAGTACGAGTACTGGATCCTCTTAAACCGACAGTTCCACTGTTACTAGCTAGCAAAAGACTAAGTGTACTAGCGAAACAATTCCCAGGGTGGTGCTGGAGACGTTAGAAAAATTTGAACAGTCAAAAAGTCAAGTGTTGATGTTTGTGACTGATGGCGCCGTGACAATGCGTTCGGTAGGCCGTTCTTGCAAGAACAAAGTTGTACGTTTATACAGTTACGTGTAAAGTGTATGCTTTACATCTTGTGACAGAAACTATTCGAAAAGGTTTTCCAGAGGTGGATGCATTAATAGCAAGTACCAAAAAATCTCCTAAACGTCTTCGTGCATTTCATAGCAAGTGTCCCGGTATTCCTGAACCACCACAGCCGATTCTTACACGTTGGGGAACATGGTTGCAGGCAACTTTTTATTATGCTGAATATTTCCAACAAATAAAAGCTGTGACACTACAATTCAATCCAGATGAGGCTGCAGCTATTAAGGAAAGCCAGACAACATTCGAAGATATTTCCGTTGAAACAGCTTTAAAAAATATTGCGAAGAACTATAAACCATTACATGAAAGCATAAAAAAATTAGAAAACAGTACGTTGTCGTTAGCGGAGTCACTGCAAATAGTGGACGAAGTAAATCTACTGCTACACGCTATAGGTGACGAAACAAATGAGCGCGTTAAAGAAAAGTTCGCAAGTGTGTTAAATAAAGACATCGGTTTTACCAAATTAAGACAAATATGTGATGCAGCCCCAGATCCGTTAAGTGTGTTCAAAGACTATTTTACGGATGCGTGTATTATATTAGTAGATGTCGAACGGTCGTTTTCAAAATATAAGAATATATTTTCACCAAAGCGAACATCCCTCATGGAGACAACCATAGAAACTTACCTGATGCTGCAAAATTGCTACACATCTTCTCCAGTTTGTGATAAGTAAGCTAGTTCATCAAGCTAGTTAAGAGGGTAAGTTTTACATACATTTTTATAAATTGTAACAGTTTATTGTTTCTCGTATTAGTTAATTTCGCGTACGCCACTGTCCCACGGAACATTTTTGACAGCCCTACTTATTACCTTATTTAGTGTCTCTTTACTCTCATTCATAAAACTTTTTGTTATTGTATTATAGTTTTCAAGATCATGTAACTTTTTTTGGATTTTGTCTAAGGTGTTAATTACATTGTCGTATCTTTCTGAGTCGTCTGAGTCTAATAAACCAAAGGCCCATTTGTAGCCTTTTCCTACAATATTAAGTAGTCCTCGTTTTGTGCGTAAGTTGGAACAGGGTTTTATTTGGTTTAACTTTCTTTGGGCCTTGTCTCTCAAATGGTTTAAGTGATTATGAATTTCGTTTATTGAGGGATATAGTTCATTCTTTTTGTCGATCATTGGTACTATCGATCATTCGTTTGTTTCGATAGCTTTCAGAGGGTCGATAAAAAGATTTGTCAATGTATTTTATAAAAGAATGTTTGTGAATCGTTACCTTGGCTTTAGTGTTTAAGAAGGGCGGTAGGGGGTTAATTAAGGGTGTTATTTTAATTTGTAGATGAACTGGCATCATTTGCAGAGTGAATACTAGTATTTTTCACATCTGAAACAAATGTTTCCTTAGATCTTAGTCGTATTGGTTTAATTTCTTGTTTATGATATATACGATTATCTTTGGTTTTTACTTTATTATCTAAATCTTTATCAATTATTTTTTTTTGTATTTTGGGTCTATTTTTCTGCGTAGATTTAGAAGTAAGAAAGCTTCAGTTTCTGGTTTAAATACAGGGAATTCGGTTCTATCTTGATTTTGTTTGGCTAAGTCTTTTACCTTTTTTATTTTGTTTATTTATAAACACGTTCATAACTTTCATATTTCTTTGTTGGTTCTCAATATAATCTGACATTATTTTATTTTCCGAGAGGTTAAAAGGCGTGTCAAACTCTAAGTTTGCTTTTATGATTTGAAAAGGTGTATAGTGTGTAGAGGAATGTATAGTATTATTATATGTTAATATTGCGAGGGTCATTAATTGTTTTATATTTTGTCTTGGGCTTTCTAGTCCTAACGCTCGTAATTCTTCTGAGTGTTCAGTGTAGTCTTTCAATTGGGGCATTACTATTTGGATGTCGAGTTGTGACGTGATGTGATACTATGTTGTTTTTGCAAAACTATGAAAATAAGTTATTTTTAAAATCGGTACCTGGATCACAGGTTAGTTTTTTAGGAATACCGTAATGTGAAAAAAAATATCATTAATTGATCTAAGATATCAGCAGTTACAAGGTGAATAGGGTTTGCTTGTGCAAACTTCGAGAAAGAGTTAATTACCTAGGAACTTTTGTCCACTTATTGAGAAAGCGTCAATATAAATATGTTCAAACGGGTGTTCGCCTATTGGGGTCGGTTTTAATTCAAATCGTCGTCGTTCGTACTTAACTGATTGACAAGTTATACAATTATTTATCGATTGTTCGGTTATGGGTATATTTAGCGTGGGGTTTGATTGGGCGGAATGTACTGTTTCATTTGAAGAGTTTTTCTGTATTATTGTGATATCTGAAATTATGTTTATTTTTTTGTTTGTCTCTGGATTTATATCTAATCGTTCAATACGTAAATTTTCTAACGTTATTAAATCGTCCAAGGCTATATCGGGAAAATCGTCAGTTATTCTCTTTTCGTCAGTGTCCGCCTTACCCATCATTGATTGTGTTTCGATCGCGTGTATTTCTATACGCGATAGAGCGTCTGCAACTTTATTTTTGCTGCATTTTTTATACATTATCCCGTAATCATATTCCATAAGTTTTAAGCGCCAGCGCATTAATCTAGAGTTAGGTTCTTTAAGATTATTTACCCATTGGAGTGATTCATGATCCGTGATGATGGTGAACTTTCGTCCGAATAAATATAGACGGTAGTATTTTGTAAAATTTACAATACTCAGTATTTCCTTCTCTATTGTGTTATAATTTTGTTCAGCGTCATTAAGCATGCGACTTGCGTAAGCAATTGATCTCTTTTCCTATCGGGTCCTGGGATAAAACGGCTCCTATGGCGTAGTGTGAAGCGTCACTAGTTAAAATAAAGGGCTTTTTTGAGGTCCGGGTACTGTAACAGGGATCATTGGTCGAAATTGTTTTACAAGATTCGAATGCATTTTTAAACTCATTGTCATGTATTATTTTAGTACCTTTCGTTAAACATTTCATTAGCGGCTTTGTAATCTTAGCAAAGTCTTTTGCAAACTTACGGTAAAATCCTAATAGTCCTAAAAAAGATTTTATTTCCTTTGCTGTGTGGTAATGGAATTTTTGAAATGGCTTTTATTTTATTCGGGTTAGACTTAATTCCTTCCGGCGTAAATACGTGTCCTAAAAACTCGACATTGTGTCTTAAAAACTCTGACTTGTCTAGTTGGATTTTTAATTTCGCGTCTCTTGTTTTTGAAAAACCTGTTTTAGATTTGATGTGTTCTTGAAGGCTGCTGGAAAAGATAGTTATATCGTCCATATAGACTAAGCATATGCGGTTTTGTAAATCTTTTAATACATGGTCCATGACCCTTTGGAAAGTCGCTGGAGCGTTTTTTAGCCCAAAAGGCATACGAAGGTATTCGTGATGCCCGTGTTCTACGTTGAATGCGGTTTCTTGTACGGACTGAGGGTCCATCTCTATTTGGTGGAAACCACTCGCTAAGTCTAATGTGGTGAAGTTATTACAGTTCCCGAGTTTATCCAGGATGTCTTCGATTATAAGTATCGGGTAGCGATCGTCAATAGTCTTGTCGTTTATCTTTCTATAGTCGACAACTATATGCCATTTTTCTTACCGGAGGCGTCCGCTTTTTTTGATACAATCCATATCGGACTTGACCTGGAGGATTGGCTATGTCTAATTACTCCGTCATTAAGCATTATTTATTTGTCTATTTACTTCTTCTTTGTGACAAAAAGGAAACATATAGGTCTTAGTGTGAATCGGTAATTCGTCTGTCGTTTTTATTTGGTGTTTTACTGTATTTGTAAATGTTAGTTTAGAGTCATGTCGGAGAAATTTGAAATTATTTTAAAATGGCATTTATCTCTTCTTCATTCATGTGGTCTATTCTGATATTATTTAACATGTCTGTATGTTTTGTATTTGTTTGATAATTGGGCATAAAAATTTCAATATGATAAAAGTCAAATGGGTCACCATGTAGCTGCTGGGCTTCAAATGATATATAGTTTTGTCTGTAATATTTTGTATTTCGAATCTAGCATGGTAATTTTCTTTAAACATACATACAGGGAGATTTAAAATTATTTTTTTGTTACGAAAAGAAAATTAATTTCCTTGAATATTTTTTTACCTCACCCTGTACATAAACTGTTAATGTTGTCTTATAAAGGTTTTAATTAGCTTCAATTTATGTTATTACGTCATATTCGAATTTCTTTTTGGTTTTAGAGAAAAAAGTAAAAAACCCTCTTTTCGATTCCAAACTGATTTTTTTTAAATAAATTTGAAAAGAACACTTCTATGCTTTATTTGTAAAATACATATAAACAATACTTTTTCTGACATATTTGCATAAACTTCTTCAATTTTGAGGAGGTCTGTACTATTTCTCTCAGATTTTATAAATCAACCATCTTCGGTAGTATTAATATTCATTTACATTTTTTAAGTTAGCCATGTAAATTTTGATATGTCATATTCAAACAAAAATCAGAGTTGTGTCAATTTGTTTGCAGTTACATATTAATTCGCCCATCACTCGAGCAACAAATCGTCATTTTGAATTTTGAACAATATTTGTAATGCAATTTCCTTTTTAGTGCATTTTAATAAAAGCTTGTTTTTAAAAATATTTTTTTTGTTTCTTGTTGCTGTTTTGTGATGATATGTCTTTTACAAATAAAGTATACAATTATTATTTACATTCTTTTCAAGTTTATTTAAAAAAAATCAGTTTGGAATCGAAAAGAGTGTTTTTACTTTTTTCTCTAAAACCAAAAAGAATTTCGAATATGACGTAATAACATAAATTGAAGCTAATTAAAACCTTTATAAGAAAACATTAACACAGTTTATGTACAGGGTGAGGTAAAAAAATACTGAAGGAAATTAATTTTTTTTTCGTAACAATTTAAATTTTTTTTTTAAATCTCCCTGTATGTATGTTTAAAGGCTTTAAAAATATCTACAATTTGATGTGTTCAACATGGTCGTTGCTTAAAAAATAAGAAAGTTACGAGTCTGAGGAGTTTTAAGTGCGCACCCTGTATATATATATATATATATATATATATATATATATATATATATATATATATATATATATATATATATATATATATATATATATATATATATTTATTTATTTATTTCTCTGTATACAGGGTATCCCAGTTTTAAACCAACAAACTGTAACCATTGATAGAAAATACGATTTTGAGAAAAACTTATATCTTGGAAGGAATGGTTACGATCGATTCCCAATTTGGTGCTGTTTATAACAGTATCAAGCGCAATCAAAATAGGAGACGGAGACACCTTTTTTAATTAGAACATCGACCCAACAAATTTTCGTTAAGTTCTCCCATATTTTCAGTTCCGTATTCAATTTTGCATAAAACTTCGTAAGTTTCTTAGATTTTGAGCACAAAATTAATTATTATTTGGATGCATCCAACGAAGCAGCCATGTTTACATTTAGTACAGTTTGTTTCAAACTTATTTGCAACATAAAATACGTCGGTTTCTTTAATTTTATACCGCCGTCAAAGAAGCCGACGTTTTCATGTTGCAAATAAGTTTGAAATAAACTATAATTAGTTATTTCACTGTTGGAGATTTGGTTGAGAAAATATACTTTTTACAATATAATTCTAAATTTTTGGGAATCACACCTGTTTTTTTTAATTAATTAACAGAAAATACCTACATAAATTGTTTGTATAAAATAAGATTTTACAACATAAGTCAATGACAAACGCCACTGACATGTTTTAATTGAGTAATTGCCATTAACTTTGTGAAAGAAGAAAGAAATAATAAGACACTGTTATTTGATAGCATTTTCGAATAAAATATTTTCTTATCAGGAGTTTCCTTTGGTAGCTTGTGGATGCATCCAAATAATAATGAATTTTTTGCTCAAAATCTAACAAACTTACGAAGTTTTTACAAGAGTCCTCTTTTATATAAAATTGAATAGGGAACTGAAAAATATGGGAGAATTGAACGAAAATTCATTGGCGTCGATGTTCTGATGCAAAAGGTGTCTCCATTCCCTCTACCTTAAAAAAATTTAAACTGTAACACCCATTCGGTTATAAAACTTTTTGCAGGCATATGAACTTTTTTTCTCAAAATCGTATTTTCTATCAATGGTTACAGTTTGTCGGTTTAAAACCTGGACACCCTGTATATATATATTTACCTGGTTACATCTATGGAAATGTAAAGTACACAGCTATAGGCTGAAATAAAGTATTCATTCACTCATTCATTCATTTCAGATATTAATCTTTTGTAAGTACATTGTCAAAAATTACAATTTATTTTATTACAATAATTACATATTACTATTATATCGCGCATTTTTCGGAATAAAGGAAACAGCCGCCGATTGGAGCAGCAACCAACTTCGGCATAGCGTAAGGGGCAGATAATGGACTAGCTACGAAATAAGGGAATTGACCACAATGACCAAATGCTAAAAACAGCTGAACATCACATGTCAGTATAAAATCGAGCAGCGAGTATGCTGTTGACGCGATGACCTGACAATAAATACAATGTGGATGTACTTCGTCTGCCCACTATCGTTGTGAATTTAACCCTATAGAGTTGATATGAGAACAGGTTATGAGAGAATTTGCAAGGAAGAACTCCACATTCAAATTTGGTGATAAAAAAACATGTTCAATGAAGCCATTCAAAATATCACGGTTGATACATGGGAAAAATGCATTGGCCACGTTGAACAAGTTGAATATAGGATGTTGGATCTGGACATTTGTGCTGAAGTTATCATTGAACCTCTTATAATTCAGCTAGGCAGTAATGACACGGAAAATGAAAGTGACTGCTTTAATTCAGACATCAAATTCTGACGGAGTCATATTTCATTTTGTTTGATTATATTGGGATAATTTTGTGTTAGGAACATTTTAAAAATTTCATATTAAGAATATTACCTAATCTATTTTATCGTGTAATTTAATTTTTTACAGATATATTAAAAAAAAATACTTTATATAATAAATAAAAACAAAAATCATATAATTTCGTAAAAATTATTGCACACCTATGGAATTAACATCCCCGCTCGTGTCACCACCCCCAGTTCTCCAAAAGTTGTTATCACTTCTTATATTTTAGAACCATACTATAATTTCAAAATCATCAATAAATTTTCGTTAAATATGTTTGTTACCCTAAACGTTTTAGTCTACAGTTTGGGTTTTATGTTTTGTATTTAATTGTAAAATAAAAAAAACTGGTTTTTAATAATTTAATAAACTTATTAAAACCAAAACGTGCCTTTCTATTTTTAATTTTTCAAATTAAGCTCCCAAATAATTTGACTTTTCTTGAAAAAACTAACAAGATTTAAAAAAAATTCTAGTAGAGAAACTAAGCCTTATTTCTATTAATTAGTGTCCTCCAGCAATTTCAACAAACTTACTTCTCTCTGTGAATATGTGCAGGCCTTGATAATTGTCTGATACAACATAACATCAGAATCGATCAACGATCTCTTATAATATTCAAGAAAAAAACATGTTTTTTGGCGTTCCCTTTTTGGGGTCAGTACTCCCCTTAAAAACCAAATTTGGGAAAATAAAAAAATTTCTAGTGACTTATTTTTTTGGTGAGAAACCTCCCCCTCATAAAGTTAGGGCAGATATTTCTGAAGCACCCTATTATAAATATTTTTGTATTACCTGTTGAAATCATGCTGATCTGTTTTTATTTCAATTTCTTCATTAACGAATGGTGAACATTTCTGATCTTCCTCTTCTATAAAATCGTCACTTTCATCCTCAATTTCTTCTTTAATCTCCTCTTTGAAAACTATCTTTTCCTGATATGATTCTAGTTCCATTTTACATACGTTTGTTATGTTACCATCACCTTCATATGATGACATATTTTTTGATGTAAACAGTAGTATATCGTTTAGTTTTATTATACCCTCATTATTTGCTTCGGATTGATATTTCTTTAATTTTTCTTCAATAATCAAACAGTTCTCTATAAACTTGAAGTAGGTCTGCAGAGATCCATGACATAGTGTACAAATTGCGGGGTTCTTAATGATAGTTAAATCCTATGAAAAAAAAACATATTTTAAGGTTTTAAGGAATGCTCAGATTAATAATACAAGATGGGTAACAAAACATAAAAAGTTGTCCGATTCATCTACACCCCACGCGAGATACGTAAATGTTTTCGCTGGTTTTGATCCTATTGGTCAGAATTTTAAATGGTCATCAATAGAGCACGGAGAAACCCGATCGATGCCCGATCTACCATCGTCTATCACCTGTAGACGAACGTCTTGTTGTTTTTAAGCGACTTTATAGTTTTGTGTTATTTGGTAGATTAATAATCGATTTTTAGTTATAAAAATTTATTTAGTGAATATTTATTGAGAAACAATGACTGATTAGTGCGTAGTGCGCGGCCAAAGGGTAAACCACTGGGTTGTTTATCTTTTCACAGGCAAGTAAATAAAACAAATCAGGGTCGACATAATACCAGAATGCGAAAGTGTGAAAGTTCTAAAATGACTAAAATTAATGTTAGATTTAACAAAATTAAATTAACATTTGATTCCATTTGAACAGTAAAAAATCCACATTTTATCAAAAAAAGATAAGTACTTATAGAAAAATATTTTAACTTCAATGAAAAGTTCATTCTTATGGTAGCTCAAAAACTGTAGATGTTTTAAAGTCTATTGATATGTTTTTAACTTAATTTTAAAGGTTGTTATTAAAAAATTAGTACCCAAGGTAGCAATTAGGTATGTTAAATTTAAATATACAGGGCCCGCCACTTAAAACTCCCCAGGCCCTTATTTTTACTTTCTAAGCAACGGCCATGTCCGGTATATGAAACTGTAGACCTTTTTAAATTGTTACGATAATTTAATTGAATATTTTTCAGTACATGAAATTTGTTAAAGCTATTTGCAACGCAACTGTTGCAGTAAAATATACAATCCAATAACACCAAACATATAAGAAAATTTAAAACAAATACCCAATAACTAACAATTTCTCTGATGATGGTGTAATAAACCGAAACGTTAGAAAAAATAATAAAATTGGTTATATCTGACCGAAATCCTCAAAAAAATTATCAGATATTATCATTAATAAATAAAATGAATAGTAAGAGCCCCAATATCAATCTCCGAGGCACTCCAGATGTAACTAAAAATTGATCAGCCATGGTATTCTACAAATTGATTTCTATCTGTTAAATAAGACGATAGCAAAGAAATTAACAAATCCGAGAAACCAAATGAATTTAACTTATTGAGAAGAATACCGTGGTCAAGTCTGTCAAAGGCTTTAGAAAAATCGGTATATATTACGTCCATTTGTTTGCCTGTATCAATTGGTGGCACAATAGCCTCAGAGATAAACTGCGTGACAGAAAATAAATTTATAACTGTTGACCGACCGTTTACAAAACCATGTTGGTAAATACTGACTTGCCCTTGTATATTATTATAGATACCATTATATAGGGAAATTTCAAAAACCTTTGCAAAATTGCAAATTATTGTAATAGCACGATAATTTTCAACATTGAACTTATCTCTTTTTTAAAAAATAGGACACACTCGATAGTTTCCACCGATTTGGAAATACGCCAGATTTTAAACATAAATTAAAAATAATTTTCAGAGGGTGAACAAGTGCGCAGATACAATCTCTAATAATGAAGGCAGGTATATCATCAGGGCCCTTCGTGAACTTAGGCTTCAGTTTTAATAAGGCTTCAAATACATTTTCCTCACTGAACATATTTATATGCAAGAATGTAACAATTGCCTAACGTAACAACAAAAAATTTATTAAATCTATAATTTATTTCTGAATCCGGGTTAGGTATTCACGATGTATCACAGATTAATCTTTTTCTTTAACCGCTGCAATGTGGCAGTGCTGATGGGATAGAATTCCAAGCGATAACGTTTAAAAATACAAACGCCGCTCTCAGCAGTTTTTGGTCCATGATGGATGCGGTAAAGTAAGGGAGAGACCGGAAAAAGAGTCGTGACTGAGCTGAGACCGAGGGCACAAAAAATTTATAAAACTATAAGTAACCGTGGTTATAAAAATAAAACAAAACTATATTTTAAAAATCGCTCATAAAACGTCGCGCCGTGGTTGTTAGCTAGTAAAACGATAACAAGTAACAAGTGTTGTTACGCACTTCTATGATTTACAGTAAGAGAAAAGAAAAATTCCTCGACCTTAAGGGCAGGAACAGACGAGCCACTCTGTGGCGCCACGGCGTGCCACTACAAAGTCGCGGGTACCGGCGACTTTGTAGCGCCACTCCGTGGCGATACAAAATCGCCCATCTGAAATGGTCTACAGCACAAGCGTTTATCACGGTTTAACAAGGTGGACATATTAAAACAACATTAATTTAAAATGAACTATGATGAAGAAACAGTGCTCCTAGCTCTTCTTTTACGACGTCGGTGTAGATGTCGCAAACGTCGATCAAAATGGATGCATCCAATAACATCAGAAAGACTATCAGCTGGGCAATATTATATATTAATGGGTGAATTTCTATTATAAATCTGTCTACACCGAAATTCATTTTTGTACACACTGTATCGTCGACCAACTACATCAAATTGAGACACAGTGGCCAGTGTGAAAGGGTTCACGCGACCGGTGGCCGCCACTAGACGCGGGGACGAGCTGCTTCACGCGACAGTCGCGCGCCACTCACGCTCGTCTGAACGGGTTCTTCTCAAAGCAATCTGTTTAAATGAGAGCCACAGCAAAGCCACTAGTGGCGGCCACGCCGTGGAGCCACAGAGTGGCCCGTCTGTTCCTGCCCTAAGACCTAGGGAGTTGCTCACGAGTGCACAACCATACTCCGGAGCTCGGCCGGTATGGGCGAGGTTCAATTAAAATTTATATAAGGGCGCCACTAGCTCTAAAAGCCAATCGTAGCTAGAAACTGCCCAGGTCTGAAGGGGAACCCTCTAGGTAATAAAGCCTCTACAATTATTAGTCACGACGTTATCTGGGTACTATATGATGAAATCAAACACAAATTACCTTCTGCAGTTTATTTCCCATGTAGGGGTTAAAGCATGGTTTCTTCAGAATGTATAAATGTAATAGCCATGTAAATGAAATAGTAAGCAACACAAAAAAACAAGTATAGCAATAATACACGCAGATCGATGCCGAACGTGACGTCACGATAGGCGAACAACACTTACAAATATCAGACCATACACACTATAATTTACCATATACTATTAAGTAAAAGTAGGGTAACACATACTAAACTTAGATCCTATAATATTCTAATAATCGTTACTATACATGGGGGAATTTACTACACAAACTAAAGCATAAAATTCCTGACGATAATCCGCTCAAAACTATCGTACTTGCAAGGTACTAAAAACCTATAAGGTGAGACTAAAATGCCTCCTAACAGCCCGTCTCTAACCTGTTAGTACACTAGAGTGTCGACCAATTACAGGTCTTAACAACTTTCTCAGTTACAAATGCTCAATGAACAAAAATGCTTCACAGTTATGTGGCCCAAAATTAACCAGGAATGACCCCAAAAGATGTTAAATCCCAATTAAGAGAAAGGTATATCTTATCTGGTATCCTTCAAATGGTGTGGTAGATGAGTAATCCCTCGGCGTGCGGCGGTAGTAGTGAACATCCCTCTGAATCCGGCTCCTTTCAACGTCGTTCCCTGTCACCCCACGAGTGCAGTAGGACGGTCGGATACTCACAGCAGGAGTACGCAGGCTGCGGTTCCAGTGGCCTAGGAACTTCTCACCTCAGTACGATACGTCAATTCAGGTCATAAACCAATTCATTCCCGGTACAATGGCAAGGTGTCAGTGGTTTCCAATCAACCCACCCCAATACATAGGCGAGACAACGAAAGATACTGGGTTCCCACACAGGTAAATATCCCAACGTAGGAGGTTTGACTACTGGCGCTGGTACAATTGCGTCACCTGGACTAATCCCTAAACAACAGGACGGTTCAAATCCACATCAATTAACCAAGAATCCTAAAAGCATAAACGCACCTGTAGCACATCGTCGTCGACTAACGTGCCAAGCAACTATTACCTCATCTACAGAGGGTACTTTACTCCAAACTCGATTTGATTCCACACTAGTGCTAACTAGTCTTGCTTACAAAGCCACTGAAAGAGTAACAAAATGAATATTTGTCAGAATATAGCCAGTTTTCTACTTACTTAACCTAGAACCCGGCGTGTACTCCCATTTAACAACTACGGTCCTCGAACCACAAAATATGTATCACCTTATACGTGTTACTTCATAGGCTCCCAACTTTGCCATATAATCGGTGAGAAATCAACCGATGCCCAAAATAATTGTTGGAAACCTTATTCGGTACCAGTAGCTGTCAATGATCTTTTTTCGTTTTTCTCTTCACCCCCGTGGCGACCTCTGCTAGTCGTGAAGTTCACCTCAGAAACCTTACGATGTCAAAACTCGACTATTCGAGAGATAGTTTTCAAAATCCCCTGAGAATCATTGGTGACTAGAGAAATAACGCCACGTCCTGAGTTCCGACTGAACGGCAATATGATTTCTTTCCGAACATAGGAAATCACCTTGTGCAATATCTAAGTTGGTAATCCTCGCTTAGTTACTTCTGTGACTATAATAAAGACAGTTGGCATCTTCTCATACCAACACATCTGTCACTTCGATTTATTGATATAAATAACCAATTGAAACTTATTGATTTACACAATCCACGATCACTGCAGTAAGTATAGTATTTGGACAACACTAAGAAAAATTATAAGCTCTACCTACATGAGCATTAAGTTTCCCTTAATAAAATTTATGATACCCCAGTGACGGTGCAGTATCACCTTGTATCTCCTTACTTTTCTAGGTAAACGAAGTCGTATAAAGTGAGCCAACCTGGGCTTTCTCGAGTACAGACCTTATATAATTCCAGAGTATAAACTGTGAGCTGTACTTAACGTTTTGACGGAATGCCATAACCTATCAGCTTAATATGGAACATTATACGAATTACCAAAATCTCAGACCAGAGCACTAATCAGAGTATCCTTCTAAGCTGTAAGAACAACGATGTGGCCAAATATCTTTGCTGTAATATGATTTATAAGCTTGCAATATGTGAAAAGAGAAATTTGTCTCGGTATCCTTCTGTCATCAGCCAATTTGACCTTTAGCCGGCTCTTACATGCAGGCAACCAGTAAATTAATACTTAAATAGGTAGGACAACCGACTACGCCTATTCTAGATAAACCTAATGCTGATGGCATTCATAGTTAAGCCAATATTCATCCAACACTTATTTTCAGGGTGTTACCTATCCAGAAGCATGTAACTGAGTCTATTGGTATAAATAGAATAGCCGTAGCCGAGGAAAGGCATTCAGTTTTCTGCTGACAACTATCTTCAGCGTGTTGAGCTGGGTAGTTGAGGAGTCTTAAGCGTGTTGAGCTTGACTCCATTTGGTTAGAAATCAGAATCCGACGACGACGCCGCCCGGCTGAATGTCTGGTAGCATCTTGGGGTTTTAAGCGTGTTTGAGATTGACCTCCTGGTGTAGGTAGCCATTTTGCCGCTCTGCACCGCCGTCACCAGTCTAGTAATTATTTATCGCCGTGAGTCTTCAGCGTGTTGAGCTGGGCCCACTGTTGGTAAATAGTTGCTAAACCAACCGCCGTCACCAGTCTAGTAATTGTTTATCGCCGTGAGTCTTCAGCGTGTTGAGCTGGGCCCACTGTTGGTAAATAGTTGCTAAACCAACCGCCGTCACCAGTCTAGTAATTATTTATCGTCGTGAGTCTTCAGCGTGTTGAGCTGGGCCCACTGTTGGTAAATAGTTGCTAAACGAACCGCCGTCACCAGTCTAGTAATTGTTTATCGCCGTGAGTCTTCAGCGTGTTGAGCTGGGCCCACTGTTGGTAAATAGTTGCTAAACCAACCGCCGTCACCAGTCCCCTAATTATTTATTGCCGTGAGTCTTCAACGTGTTGAGCTGGGCCCGCCGCCGTTAAATAATTTTCGAACTTACCGCCGCCGCATCGAATCCTAGATGTTTTACTTCAGTACTTGGAACTGAAGCCCACCGTCACCGTGCATTCACCGAATTACACTCCCCCGTAAATTAATTTCACCGATGTAAATAATATTTGTTAACTGTACTTGAATTGGTTTTATTGTTGAAGAATCTGATTTTATGTTTGTTCAACTTCATGTTTTGGATAAATGTTACTTTAATAAAATAAACTCCGTTACGAATACTTTGGGCTTTCTTATTTACAACTAACAGGAATCTTGGATTAATTCTCCAAACCAGCTATCCGAAAGCAAACACTGTTACGACGCCCAAACATACTTCGCTACATATTTTGTGCGTCCGAACAGACACCGTTACATTTTATCGTAACGATATCGTCAAAAATTTTTTTTTGGATTGCTCTGTATGCACATTTAAAGAACTTAAAAATACCTACATATTTGATGTGATGGACATGAGGTCGTTGTTTAAAAAATATTAAAAATACGGGGTAAAATACATATACATATCTATATGTTTGCTACTAATACTGGTTCCCAATACTAATCGTAGGACTGTAATCTACTAATAATAAAATACGAATAAACAAATTAGACAACTTACCCAAATCCATTCAATTCCAGTAAAAAACGTTTTACGTTCTACAGTCAGACGGTTACGGGAATTTGGTACAAAGGGAAAAAAGGAGGTCTGATTAAATACAAACAATAATATTAATCACCATACTAAAGAACAAAAACTAGTAAACAATAATATTCAAAATTTAGGCCGTTTCTAAATTTTCTCTAACGATAACTAATTCACACTATACAGGGTGGAGCAATAATGCGTCCGACCTCGATATCTCGAGTTCTAGAAACTTGATTCAAAAACATAAATAAACGACAAAAAGTCTATAACCGGAAATTGTTCTTTAATATACAGGGTGAGCCAAGACGATTCTACAGGGTCAAGTAACATTTTCTTAAATCAAATGACATGTATATCAGAACATTTTTTGAAACCTCTTTGTGGCCTCCATTTCACTCTTGTACTTTTATTGAATTTCTCCCAACCACTTGGATGTTATGATTTTTTTGTTGAAATTATACCATTTACACGTGAATATTAAAAATATCACTATAATCACAACTACCGATTTTTAGAAAAAATATGACAGTACCAGTTATAAGACATCTGTGTGATAACACTCGCAATTTTCACTTTCTAAGAGTATACAGGGTGACCTTTAATATACACGTGTAAATGGCATAATTTCAACAAAAAATCATTACATTCAAGTGGTTGGGAGATAGTAAATAATACAGGAGTTGAAGGAGGCCAAAAAATTTTCTGATATACATGGCATTTCATTTTAAAAAAATATTACTTGACTAGCCATTCGATTTTACGCTTCACTAATTCGTTCCTAAAAGTGTCATTATATTCATCCGAATTAATAAGACCATAAATCGATTCTAGTGCTGTTTTGGCACCAATAAAATTTGTGCCACAATCCAAATACATAACAGCACCGACACCAAGACGAGCAAAAAACCGCTTAAAGGCAGCGAGAAAAGTATCAGTGGATAGGATTGAAGCCAATTCTAAATGCAAGGCTTTAGTCACCAAACAAATAAACAAACAAATATAAGCCGTTTGGCTTTTGATTCCTCTTCTGCGCCTTAATGTTATCATATACGGCCCGGCGTAGTCTACACCACAATGGACGAAAACCTTTGCTTCCGTAACTCTAAATGGCGGTTAATCAGCCATTAACGGGAAAGTAGGTTTTGAGCAGAATTTAAAACAATAATTGCATGTTTTAGTTCGATTTAAAACAACACTTCTAGCTGCAAGAATCCAGTATTTTTGCCGCAGAATCGATGAAACTAAATAAGGTCCTGTATATAAATTTTTAAGACAGTGGTCAATTAGAAGATTAACCAAACGTTCCTTCTTTGGTAAAAAAAAAGATGTTAGTAGTTGTTATACACCGATTCTGGCTCAATTTCCGATGCACATGTGTGTGGATATGACAAACAAAATACATAGGCTCTTATGGGACTACGCCAAAAAGAAAAATCGTTACATCGATTTCGATTTAGCCCTAGACCTAAAGGAGAGGGGGTAGGTGGAGGCGGGCTGACTAGGGATGATCCTAGAACCTGTGTTATTAGTATCGGAGGAGCTCAGAGGAAAATAGCATAGGACTTATATTTTTAGTATCAGGAGGAGATTTTAACTAATACTATTAACATATCTAAGATGCTAGTTAAGAGGGAGGAGATAAGAGTCGTGAACTATATACCAAGAGAACATAGATATGGGGCTAAAGATGGATGTTGGAGACGTATAGGGGCCCCACGGGGGTGTAGACGTGTATACCCAACCACACTGAACAGGTGCATAACATAACCATAACAAGCAGCTGATCGTGATTATCAAGCAATTTGAGTTGACAGACCTGTTGGACGAGATCTATTGTTTGTAAAGGAAAAGACTAGCTAATAACAAGACTTCAGATTTCTTTACTAATTAATATTAATTTCTCTGAAATATTACTACTATTGCTTTTAGGGCAAAATAAAACAAACGTTATTAAAATCATTCAATTTTATTAAATATAAAAATATATTATAGTACTATTATTATATAGATATATATTACAATATTGTGTCTTTACGGGGCATGACGGCTTCCAGGACTTGCTTGTTTAACTATATCTACCCCCGCGTCTTTCTTAATTTCTTAGATGAGCTCTTCAACATATATGTTTCCTAGTTTACTGCTGCTTAAATGAATTTCATAATATTTACTCTTAGTCCTATAATTTCCAGTATGCTCCATCCAGAACATATTTCTTGAAAATCTTCAAGTTTTCTTAGTAATCGCCCTAATACATTTTCTTGCCACCACTGCTTTAAATCCGTGTTTAAATCAATCACTTCATTCTTTGTAGTAAAAGTTTTCGTTTCAACCTCGCCGTCGCACGTCGCTAGATTTTACGAAATTACCCTCAAAAATAACATTGACTTTAATTAATGAATCTTTTAAAAATTTTTTCGCTTGAGTTGAGAAGCTTCTAAAAGATTTAATAAAAAAACATTTTAGGTTATTGTATCTGAATATTAGTTATTACACCAGATTAAATAAGACTTTTTACAACAAGATTTTACATCTTGCCAGATTACATTTTTTTGTTTAACTGGCTTTATCGAGCCATCCATTATCTTATTAGATAATTCAATTTTTTTTAATCGTTCTCTATAATATTTTAGAAGTGCTAAATTATTTTCTAATTTAAACATATTTTCACCGTTATTATTAACACGAATTTTGTTCTCAATAGCTCTTGCTAATGACAAAATATTTGTATTAATTATTGATATATTGCGTGTATTTCATTACCTGTCTTTAATAAACTCAATGATTTTTTTGTCCAAACTACTTTTAGAAACGCTTCTGGTAGACGCTTTTATTTTATTATCTAATTATACTGTGTTTGCGAAAAAAAGATAATTAGTTAATGATGTCAGACGTGTTTACAGCTCTTATTTATATACAAACTGGCCATGAGTATGGCCTGAACCGTTAGAATACCATCTCGCGCATGCGCAGATTATCAACATTGAATTAAAACATTATGATAGTCAAAATTGTGTGTTTAATTTTTACTCACTAGTCATAATAGTCTTTATAGTAATATATCATTTCATTACTAGTGTTATTATGAAAATGATGTCTCTGTTTTTTATATACAGGGTGAGTCTTAAGTGCGTAGTTATATTTAAACCACCGATTCTTGACATCTGTAGAAACCCACTGACATTCTTTTTCTCTTAATTCCCACGCAAAATTGAGTTATCGACTTTCAAAAAAATAAGATGAAATTGTTTTGGAACTGCTGATTACTAGAAACATTCCTCACTTTATTGAGCAGTGTTGCCGCATTTCATATGCAATTTATCACCTAGCCAGTAAGTACGTTCCCGAACACAACAATTTTGAATGAAATAATTACCTACTTATGCAATTAATTGCTCCATTTGAAATAATTTTTAAACATTTTAAAATACCTTTTAATGTAAGAAATGTACAACTTTGCCTTTTTCTTGCATCAATTAACATTTCTTTCAAGTGTTTCGTATGGAACATGCAACTAAAACCAAATTTTCCGATGAACAGTAAACTTATAACATGCTACTGACAATTTTGATTTCGTTTCTTCAAAGTTTATAAAAGAATTATTATTTTTTAACAAGTAGTAGTTACTTACCATGCGATTATAATAATTTGAAGTAATCCTGTAATTTATTAATAAATAAATCGTTTTGTAACAGTCATATGTTTGGCTGGTTCATTGACCTGATAGGTCAATGGGCAAGTTACACTGACCTATCTTTTACGTACATTACATTACCAACCAATTCATGATTCACATTATACATTTCATAGACGGCAGGAGATTCTTATCACACACACCCATCACGCATATTCGTATGACTTAAGATGGAAAAACGAGTTCAAATCAGTAATACGGTTCATTCACTAAATAAAAACAATTACCTAACTTTATTTGTAAATAAAATCCAAGCTTTGACAAGAACTATTCTAATAACAAAAAGTACTTTTAGGCACTGTTAAAATATCGCAAAACTGAAATAAAAGCACAAAGTGAACAAACAACCCGCTTAAAAAACCGAAACCAAACATCCTCGACTTACTTAATACCTAATGTCAATACAATAGTATAAGTAGAATAAGACATTTACGTAAATTCACTCTGAACGATTTGCAATTATTATTCTCTCTATCTAATGCTATAAGAATAACAACGACAGCGATAGTGATTATTTTAATATTTTGTAAACCGCTATAGTGAATAAAAGACATACACGCTTCTTGGAACAGGGCAGGACCAGATTTAGAATTACAATAACATTAAACCATTTTCTAGGTGGACTTAAGCCAACATTATTTCTCATTTCGTCTGCAGTGCCGGTACTCGACATTTTGTATCATATTTTAAATAACCCGGACACAAAACAGTAGCAATTACGATGGACAAATAAAAATCACATAACCCCAATAACTGTTCGCTCTTAGCCTGATTACGATTCTGTAAAATAGGCGGGGTTCGTCTTCTTCGATTTTATTGCCGGTAGACCAATAGAAAAACGAAGCGTTCCATGGTCAGATCTGATCACGTGAACATCACGCTCAATTTTATGTTTTCGTCCAGTCTATTAGTGCTGCCACTGATTTATAGTACAATTGTTCTAGATTCAGTACAGTTTAATAATTTTCGTATATCGGTACGTTTTTCAAAAAGTCTAGTACATTATCATAATTTGTACCTCTATGCGGTATTTCAATAAACAAATAAACAACTGATGCTCGTCTTAAAAGTAACATCATTCACTTGTCATTGCCTTGTCACTTTTTAGTGCTCTAAATGTAAGCAAACAGTTTAGTTTAACCAATCACGGAAGAACAGGAAATTTGTATTCAATCAATCAATAATCAGCATTAATTTTTAGTAAACATATTTCAAGGCGTTCGTAGCGCAGAAATACTCGTTTTGATTATGAAATTATTTTAGAAAAAATAGACTACTCTTAAAACATTTCTTTCTGATGTGTCTTTTTTTGAAATCTGCCGGCCTTTGTCCCTTCTGTAACATAATTGTATTCTGCTTGTCACCAGAATAATTTAGTTCAATTGATAAAAATGTTTTATCGGAAAACAATACGTTTTCTTCCAAGTTAGTTTCGCAAGAGTGGGTCTCGATTCATACTGTTTTTTTTATTATTTCATAAAATAACGCTTCCAAAAAAGCATTCTAGTACAATTTTCTGATTTTTAGTAGCATTTTGTATCAAAAGTTGATACGATTTACTTAATCTGGTTCTGCACTCAAGATTATACAACTCCGAATGTCGGACATCTACATACATTCCGCAAATCAACACGACCAAAACGCCGCCGACGTCAAACAACTAAATAACACATAATATGTATGAATCAAAGTTTTTCATTTATTGTGTTCCTTTGATGAAAAGTAGTGATAACAATGGTACATAATTATTCAAATGCTGAGTGGGTGAATATGTTAAGGGCATATTTTCAAGGCGATGAAAATACTAGACAAGGAAAACGTCCTTACGTGGAACGCTATCTTGACAAAACACCACCTGAAAATACATTCGTAGCAACTGTTCAACAATTACGAGATTTTAGAAGTTTTATGCCTCCAAATCACAATCGTGGACGGCTAGTTACAAATAGGATTCTAGATGTCGAACCAGAACTTCAGGAGGCGGTTGAAAAAATCCTGGTACAAGTACAAGAAGATTGGCCCATGAATTTGGCGTAGCGTAACAACTGTACAGTGGATACGATCACAGTCAACAGTTGTTTTGCTGTTTTTGTGCGTGGAGTGCTAGTGTCAATTCATCGATTGTTATAAGTTATTGTTTATTTATTTTAAATTGTAGTTCAAGTGTTTAGTGCAGTGCAGGGATAACAATGAATATTTCGTACGTGGGAAGACATTGTAAGTGTAATATTTTTATTAGTGATTTGTGCAATTCTCGGAAACATATTATTTAATGGTTATTGGTGTTTTTATCTTTTTATTTTTATTAGTGATTTATTTTTGCTGTGTACCAGGGTATTATAGTTTATTTAGATGTAGAAGAGATTTTTTCAATTGGGTATGTACAAAAAGCCATTTTTTATTATTTGTTTCAGTATTAGACTCTTTTATGGTTTAATTTATTTATTTATAAAGTATAAGTTTTTGTTATCGGAATTTATTGTTGATTTTACCAACATTTTACTAAAATGGGCAAAAAATAATTCTATTGTAGTTGAGATAGCAATTAATTTAAGACTTACACCTCGATCGATTCACGGAACAGAAGTGTATCGACCTTGTGGCCGATGATGTTCTGTGCTATCCACATATTAAGTAAACAAATTTGCTTTTCCATTCGTTAAAGTAGGTAGATGTTTCTTTATAAAATGATTACTTTCAATTTTGTTTCATTTTTAGAATTTAATTCAAACGGCATATTACCAGTTCTGTACTAATTTAAAATAGAATTGTGACGAACTGACAGTGGCAACACTGCCTTCAGTGACGTCATTTCTGTGAACGGCGTTTAGAGAGATATCCAGTGACCATCAAAATGTCAGTTGCTGGAGGACGAAAAAAATTATCAGAAATTCAAATTTTTTTTTGCTCAAAAAAATTTTTTGACAGTGCCAATCAATTTTACTCGACGAAAAAATATTGAGGATTAAAATATAACTACGCATGTAAAACTCACCCTGTATATATATACATATATATATATATATATATATAATATATATATATATATATATATATATATATATATATATATATATATATATATATATATATATATATATATATATATATATATATATATATATATATATATATATACTTTCAGAAAATAACAAGGAGTTGTTTTAATTTAATAATTTTTTTTTTAAATTTTAACAAATAAATTTACTATAATAGCTTAATTTACCCAACCAAATGTTATATCTCGAGATTTTACCTTACTTTGTTTTCTATCCTTGCAGTTGGCCAAACTGTGTCGTTTCTTAATTCTGTATCAGCCGTATTCCACGTTCCAAGTTCAGATAATATGGCCGCTCTAATTTTCTACTGTACTGGTGTAGTGTATTTACTTTATTTTTTTGTGATTTATCCCCAGCTGGATTTTTTTATAACAGGTAAGTACTTACAAAATTTTCCACTGTTTCTTTATTTTTCTGTCTTGAATTCTTATTTTAAAACCTTTTATTTACAACACTTTACTTCTAACCTTGATTTTCTTAATATTTCTTCTCTTTTTATTTCATTCGATTCGCAAAATTTCCAAAACTTTTTTCAACCTCCAATTTTTTTATCAATAACAACCATCAATTTTTTCCTCCGCTTACTTTAATTTTGTATATAGTAAAATCACCAAATTTCAAAAATGACTACTTGTGACAAATTATTTTTTATGTCAAATATTTTTAATTTTGAAAATAAAAACTTTTATACTACCTTTTTTGTTGCCTTTTTAATACAATATTCTTTTCCTGATACTTTCCTGAGCATTTTCTGTAAATTAGCATGTGTTACGTTCAGTATAAAAGTTTTTATCTTTCACATCTCATTTTAAAAATTTTTCTTAACGAGTGCCCTATAATTTTAAACAAACTCCTTTTTTATAAACTAGAACTTATTAACTACTCATAACAAATCTTTTCATCTCTAGATTAACATCTTTTCTCAAAAACTTATATTTTTGTTTCTACATTTTGTAGGCTGTCGAAATTGGTTTCACCCCTTTTACCACACTTTAACACGGTGTCTTGAGCTACCCCCACTCACACACGAAGCACTGAGTGTCTTCTTTGTCCTAATGGCATGTCTTTGCACATCGATGGATTTTCTGTTTAATTTTGGATGAAATTATAGTTCAACTATGCTGTCACACATACAAAATCAAGAAATGTTTATGTTTCAACCCCAATATTGGAGAAATTATTATGGCATTCATCTAAACACATTACTGCAGCCCTGTTTGGTAAGTTTTATTTCAGTTTATATTCACTTTTACAGACCATGCACTTTTTATGTTTCGTTATGAAAGTTTTAAGATAATTTACAATATTTTCCCCTGTTTATTGAATGTTGCTTTCTTTACTTTTATATAAAGTTCAATTAGATTTACTCTATACTAGATTTTTCATAAATTTCCCCTTTTAAAAGTTTATATTATAACAATTGTCTCTTTTTATAGGTGAAATCTTTCCCCTGAAATTATACAACTTTTGATACTACTGAAGTTGATTGAAGTGAAATTTTTATATGGGACTACATTGGTGACACCTTTTCAATGGCAGGAAATACACAATATGTCTCTCGTCAGCTCTGCCAGTGAAGATCCAGGACTTCGACTTGAACACCTTTTTCTGGCTTTTTTATTTTTTTTCATTAATTTTTATGGCCAATTTGGCTTTGCAAATATCTTATAACTACATTTTTGATGTGAACAATAAATACTTAATTCTACTACACATATGTTAAAAACTAAATTAAAATTATTTTCTGAAAATGTTCATTCATAAATGTATGCATAATACTGTATTCGTCAAACCTTTTATTTTTACTGCACATTTGCACTCTATTTTTGTCCCTCTATTTATCTGCATTTTATTATTCTAATGAAAACAATTAAAAACCTTTTAAAATAATTTATAATATTGCTACATGTGATACATATATATATACATATATATATATATATATATATATATATATATATATATATATATATATATATATATATATATATATATATATATATATATATTTATCTAACAGGTAGAAACTTATTTTCTGTAATTTTTAAATAATAATTGTACCGTAAATACCGAGCACCTTGTACATGCATATGTTAAAAATATGTCTTTTTGATGAGGTGCCTAAAATTTGCTTATGTAGCCCAGAAGGTCGAATATACTATAATGTCTAGTCATCAAATAAAATACTCGTAAACATCCGCTACTGCTAACAGTAGAGGCTTTTATTAAAATATATGCTTTAATTGCAGCCGTATTTAATTAATTTATTTAAAAACCTGCTTAAATCCTACATACGCTGTTGTCATCTTTGATTTTATTATTTATTACCTAGACGTGTAATTACCTTTTTCCAGTGCTCTAAGTGGTAAGCAGCATGTGCATAGAGTATTAAAATTGAAATAAATGCAACTAGATAAAGTCCAGATTATATATATCCTTTTTATTTATTTTTGTGAAAATAGATTTCTTTGTTTATATATTGATGTAAATTAATATATATTTTTATTTCCTGTTCCGACTATTCAGTTTTTCCATGAATCGCTATGAAGTAATGACTTTATCTATTTAATCCCACTGCGGCTCCAGATTAAAGTCCAAATTATACATATCCTTTTATTTATTTTTTGTGAAAATAGATTTCTTTGTTTATATATTGATGTAAATTAATATACATTTTTATTTCCTGTTCCGACTATTCAGTTTTTCCATGAATCGCTATGAAGTAATGACTTTATCTATTTAATCCCACTGCGGCTCCTTTAGTATCAAGTTTAAAATGTTTATATTATAATTTATATACAAAAACATCCATCTAACAAGTTGAAACTCATTTCAGTAATTATTTTAAAATAATAATTATGGTGCATCTTGTACATTTACACACTAAAAATTGGTATCAATAGACTGATGGCCTAATATGTGCTTTTTCGGCAATAAATAAATTATCATTTTATGTTGCTGTATTCATTTTAAACATATGATTGACACACGCTTTATTAACAGTAACCACTTTTATTAAAAATATATGCTTTAATTATAGTACTTAATTGGAAACACATAGCCATCTTTTAATTCTCATTACCTATACAGAGTGTCTTCAGCTTGTATATTAGATTTTAAATCATAAATACATGTAACTGAAGTAGCCGTCTTTAACATTATTATATAGAGATATACAGGGTGTCCTGCTCTCATATATTGGATTTTATATTATAAAGACGTGTAGCCTAAGTAGCTGTCTTTAATTAATTACTTTTATTTTTTTAAATAGTCTGTCTACACTGCTGCCATCTTTGATGTTTTATTATTTATTACTTATATGTATAATTAATTGCTCTCATTGGTAGAGTTTGTAACACTTTTGCGAAAAATATTAACAAACCCTGGAAATTTATATACAATTATTAAACTAGAACGATATGTATATATGTATAATATTACTTACTATATCATTCTATTATTAGATTACTTTTAGGATTTTAGATCATAATGTAATGTAGCCGTCTTTAGTTAATTTTACTTTTTTATATTTAAAAACTCTACCGATGCTGCTATCGTTGATTTTTATTACGTATAATTAATTGCTCTCATTGGCAAAGCAGCGTTTTTGTGAAAAATATTAACAAATTACTAGAAACTTATATAAAACAATTTTAACTAGAAAGACATATGACGTCATCCATATATTGCTTTAAATGACAAGTCCTAGCCTGTCTTAACCTGCAGATTCAAGAATATCGCAGCATCTTGGTGCTTGGTACATATAATTAATTACTATTTTTTTAACGCTCTCGTTGGGCGAGACATCCAATAGCTATACCTCTATCGGCTATCTTTATTCTTATTATTTATTGCTTTTGACATATAATTAGTAAAGGATACTACTAGCTACGTCTCTAGTGGCCATTTCTTTACTATAGATCTATGTCTCTAGTATAGACCAAAGGCCTCTTAGCCTTTCCTCTTGGCTATTATATTAGATATAATTCTATAGTATTGATCAAAATCTCTCCTCCTCTACTAAAAATCAAAAGTCCTATGCTATTAGCCAAAAAGCTTCTGAGCTCCACTCTCATACGAAATCTAAGTCCTATACCATTAGCTTCTGAGCTGTCCCTATTCCGATACATCCAGGTCCCAGGTTCTAGGTCCGTCTACATATAATATAATTGTAACTAGAAAGGCATATGACATCCATATAAGTCCTAGCCTGTCTTAACCTGCAGATTCAAGAATATAGCTGTATCTTAATGCGTGACATGTAAAATTAATGACTTTTTAATGCTCTCATTGGTCGAGCTTGTATAAACATTCAATAGCTATACCTCTATCGACTATCTTTATTCTTATTATTTATTGCTTTTGACATACAATTAATTACTTTTAAACGTTCTCATTGGTCAAAGTTACTACTAGCTATGTCTCAAGTGACCATTTTTTTTTACCCTAAATCTATGTCTCTCAACCCTCCTCTTGGCTATTATATTAGATACAAGTCTATAGTATTGATCAAAATCTCTCCTCAGTCGATACTAAAAATCAAAGTCCTATGCTATTAGCCAAAAGCCTCTGAGCTCCTCTCTCATCTGAAAATCTAAGTCCTATACCATTAGCCTCTGAACTGTCTCTACTCCGATACTAACATCCAAGTCTCAGGTTCTAGGTCCGTCTACGTACACACCCCCGCGGGGCCCCTGTACTTCTCTAGCATCCATCTTTAGCCCCATATCTATGTCCTCTTGGTATAGTTCAAGACTCTTATCTTCTCCCCCTTAGCTAGCATCTCAGATATGTCTAAAGTATTAGTTAAAATCTCCCCCGATACTAAAAATTTTAGTCCTATGCTATTTTCCTCTGAGCTCCCCTTCCCTCAATACTAATGTCTCAGGTTTTAGGATCATCCTTAGCTAGCTCCCCTGCACCTACCCCCTCTGTGTCTAGAGCTAAATCGAAATCGATGTAACGATTTTTCTTTTTGACGTAGTCCCATAAGAGCCCATGTATTTTGTTTTTTATCTCCACACCTCATGTCGTAGTCCCATAAGAAAATACATGGGAAATTGAGCCAGAATCAGTGTATAACAACTACTGATGTTGTTGATAATATAGTAATTTAGAATTATTAAGCCTACCGCCTACCCTTATTAGACCACATTTCAAGAAAGAACACAAAGGACATAAAGACGGAGAACATAAAAAATTCCTTTCTAAGAGTGAAATATCGGAAAGAAAATGTTTCCTTTGAACTAATCTTAATAAAAGGATTTCTGCCTTTTCCAGATCAAAAAACAAAATTGTACCTTTTGTTAACAATACTCGAGTAAATCTAAAAACATATACCGTGGATCGAAGTAATTTTGTCCACGATGAACAACGATTAATTAATAAATACAATGGATGTGTGCCTTCATTTGAAATTACAACAGAAACAATCTTTTGTTCGAGAGAAGTACATTCTTTATGGGCGACAGACTTAATTGCCCAATCTACTTCATTCATGTGCAACCAATCAAGACCAGTAACCCAAACAGAATTAGCCATAAATTAGGCTGGTAATAAACCTCTAGATAGACAATTACTAATACTGTTTTATTGTTCATATGGAACCAACACTAAGATGGTACTAATTCCTGTATTTTTGCAACACGATTTGCCACAAAAGTTTCCCATTTATAAGATTGTGAATCAATCCAATTAAGTGTGACAGTCGAGTCAGACAACGCAAAAATGTGGATCGAAATGCCAACGGAGAGGCAACTCTTGCTCACACTTCTTAGCATAGGATAACAACTTGTAACCTCCTACAGAATTAGTCCCATTATCACTATATATGTCAGTACGGCGACCTCTTCTTGCAACGAATCTACGAAATGCGGCTATAAAACCTACAGATGATTAATTAGAAACAAGCTCCAGGTGCACCGCTTTGGTAGCACCGCAAACAAATAAGCAAACATAAGACTTCACGGTGTGAGCACCTCTATATCTACTCAAAAGAACACTAAATGACCCCGCAAAATCTACACCACTCTGGGTAAATGGTTTACATTGAGAAAGACGCAAGGAGGGGAGATCCCCCATGATTGGAGCTAACGAGGAAGGCTTTACTCTAAAACATCTAATACATTTAGACAATAAAAGATTGATGGCACGTTTACCTGACAAGATCCAAAATTGTTGAGATATTAAATACAATAACGTATTGGGACCGGGATGTAAATTCCGCTGATGATAATGACGAATTACCAATTCAGTCAATCTATGTTGCCGAGCTAAAAGCATAGGATGCTTGGCGTCATATACTAGTAGCTACCGCCCACCCTGAGGACACCATGCCCATCAATGAATGGTACTAATTTCCTTAGTGGTTTCGAACAAAGACTACCATTTCGCATATTACTCAACTCTCCAGAAAACAGCTAAACTTGTACACTTCTAACAATGACAATCATAGCTTCATAAAGCTCATTGTCGTTTAGAATGCTAGCCGAACATTTCCGTCTATACACTTTCATAGTAACAAAAATACAATAAGCTACAATGCCTTGTATCTTTCTCAACGATGAATATCTATCCAGAAGAACAACAATCGAATTCGGTTGTACCTCTGTCAGAAAGACATTTCCTCTTTCTTCACTAACAACAATAGATTCAAGATCGGGAAAAGAAAAATCTGAAGTTTCCATCCAGTTATCCAATGAGAGGTGTAACCACTCTGGACCATTCCACCATAATGAGTGTGCTATAAGTTCCTCAGGAAACAAACCTCGGGACACAATCTGCAGGATTATTTTTTCCTTCTACATGAAACCAACATCCATGTGATACCTTTTCCTGGATGTGACTAACACGAATTCGCCACAAACGTCTTCCATCGATATGGAGAAGACTTTATCCAAGTCAAAACTACTTTCGAGTAGGAACATGTCTATGCAGCTCGAATACGATCATCAAATCAATTTGACATAAAATCTAACAAATCGGCCAACAATACGGTCGCATATAATTCTAATCTCGGAATAGAAGTGATTTTCAAAGGACAAACTTTTGATTTGGCACAAATGAATGACACGTAGATGTTATTATCCTGAGTAATTTGTCTCGAATAAATTACAACTCCGTATCCTGCCTGTGAAGCATCACAGAAAGCATGCCATTCTGAAGAAACATTATAAAACTGAATTCGACGAGGAATTTGCAAAGTCGACAAATTTGGCAGCTCGGCCTTAAACCTCTATCAATGCTGGAGGTAATACTTCATCTCAGCCAAGACCTAATTTCCAAGTAGATTGCATCAGATACTTAGCAAGTAAAGTTAATGGTGACAAGAATCCTAAAGGATCATAAATCTCTGACAATAGATTTCTCTTAGTACTATGACGATCTATAGGTTCCACCTTATACTAAAAACAATCTTTATTAGGATCCCACTGCAATCCAAGGATTTTTATGTAGGTAGGATCCTTATTATCAAATGTATGGCATTGCTGATGTTGCAATGGAACGGCATTCAGCATATCCAAATGACTACTTCCTCATTTTCTAAATTCAAAGTAACCCTTTGAAAGTAATGCAATAAGTTGTTGCTGCATGAGCAACGCTTCTTCTACTGAACTTGCTCCACTTACAATATCATCCACATACACGTCCGATTGCAGGATATACGCAGCTAACGGATAGTGTTCTCCTTCATCTCTAGTCGATTGAAGAAGTGTTCTAATAGCTAGATATGGACTCGAAGCTACTCCATATGTCACAGTATTCAAACGAAACTCCGAAATAGTATCCAAGGGGGAGAAGCGTCATAATATTCGCTGAAAATCTCTATGAGAATCACACACAAGAATTTGACGGTACATCTGCCTTATATCGGCAGTAAATACAACATTATGTACCCGAAATTTCAAAAGAATTTTGACGATATCATGTTGCAAGGTGGGACCAACTAACAATTGATTATTCAATGACAGACCATTCGATGCTTTAGAAGATGCATCAAACACTACTCTAAGCTTTGTGGACGCATTGTCTGGCCTAAAAACACAATGATGAGGAATGTAATATTTATTGACAGGGTTTAATTCAGCTTCAGCTATGAAGGACATATAACTTGCTCTACATAATCTTGCATAAACTCCGAATACTCCCTGTACATATCTACATTTTTACACAAACGCAATTCCAATTTTAAAACGCCGTAAAGCCTGACTATAAGAGTCACCAAAAGGTAAGTAATTTTCACGGAATGACAATTCCACAACGTATCGCCCATGTTGATCCCTAGAATATCTTTTACAAAACATTTCCTCACAGTCAACCTGTCACTAGAGAGTGCGATTAGGAATTTCCTCCAACTCCCAAAATATTTTTACTACATTATCAAGATTAAATTCTAACGTTGTACAAAAATTTTTAGTTACTAGTTCTTTCTGACTCTGTTGTTCAATATTTCCAATCAATACCCATCCAAAAATTGTATTAAGTGCACTAGGTGTACCTTGTTCACCACTTTTTAACCCATCTCGTAAAATAAGTCCAAATATATATGCTTCAAGCAGCACATCAATCGGACTAGGAATTCCAAATTGTGGATCTGCCAATTGCAAACCCTGTATATGTTCCCACTCCACCTCACGAACAACACTAGAAGGAGTGGCACCACAAATGTCTCGAACAACAATCATTTCTACTGTAAACTGTGGTTGGCTATTATTAGATGGACATATCATAGTTACTAACGAACCTAAATTTGAAGAAACCATTTGATTCACACCATGAATTGGAACCATAACCTTAGACCTAGTGATACCCACTATTTTAGCTAATTTATTGGTAATGAAACTAGCTTGACTTGCACTATCAATTAATGCCCCACAATGATGAAATTTTCCATGAACATCCTGTATATTAACAACTGCGGTTGAAAACAATACAATGTCATTTTTTTCAAACAAGTACTGAACACCTGTTTATCAGGCATGTCAATGAATTCTTGATTAGATACTTCTTTAAGCTGAGATACCTTAGGGTTCACACTAACCTCTGTTCTAGCAAAATGTAAAACGGAATTATGTTGTTTGTCACAAACACCACAATTTCTTTGTGACATACAATCTCTTAAATAATGAGAGGAAGTCAAACAATGAAAACACAGTCTTTCCCTTTCGGCAAATTCATAACGTTCTCACGGAACTAATTCTAGAAATTTATCACATTTTATTAACGAATGGTTGAGTTGGCATATGGGACACTTAAACACCTTGGATTCTCCGCCTTTGGTTGCAAATAACCTTATTGCATGCCTACTCATCCCCTTTGACACATCTACTCATTCCCTTTGATACATTCTGTCTTCCATTTTACCACGATATTCTTTTTCGAACTACTATTACTATTACTATTATTTGTAGAAGTTAACAAACTATTTTCTGAAGCTCTGCTTTGTTTTTCTAAGAAATTAAACAAATTTTCAAAGGTAGGTATACCAGACTCGCTTACACAAATCCCACAAATCATGATTAAAGTGTTTTAACGCTTCTAAATTTTCCAAAAATGTGTCTAATAAACCTTTAAGTGAAGTAGCCGAATCACCACTACATTTAGGTGCATAAACAATTGACTGCCAATAATGCGTCATTAATATACGATCATTTTGATAACGCGAAACTAACTTGTTGTATGCTATATTATAATTAGCTGCTGTCATTGGAAGATTTTTTAACTACAATCAAAGCATCCTTGGATAACGAAGAAATTAAATACTGAAATTTCTCTATTTCTGACAAATCACAATTATTATGTATAAGCTCCCTAAACATATCAAAAAAGGTTGGCCACTGTTTTATTTCACCATCAAATGTTGGAATTACAATTCGTTGTAATTTTATATTCTTTTTGTTATTCAATTTATTTTCCGAATTAGCAGCACCTGACTGATTCGACGTCACTGACCCTGCGTCACTGTGTACCTTTAATTTAGCTACCGAACCGACGACCGACCCAACAGGAGATACACTAATATTAAACATTTTATTATAAATGAGTTGTATTTTAAATTGCAAATTTTCAAATTCACTTTGTATCTTATCTTCCGCCATTAGATCTAATTCAGATTTAGCAAACGACATAATTTCTAAATGTATTGAATCAAACCCATTAATCCATTCTCCCAAAAACTGATACCGCATTTGAAATTCGTCCGCAAATTCCGGATTTACTTGTGCCTTCTCTGCAAGCACTCTATTTATTATATTGCGACGTTGATTCATAAATTTAAGTTCTTCCATTTTTAATATGAAACAAATATTACCACGTATTACACAATGTTGTTAAACCCACAATTGTTTAACCCTCAAATTTTAATGATTTTTTCTATTTAATGATGCGAGTGCCACAAATTCAAATTACCACAAAAAATAAGTACCAAGCTCACACCTCTAGCAACTATTTAACAACAATTCTCACGAAATACCACTAGCACACGTGTTCCCAATTAGCAACGTACAAAATACGAAAAACTAGGTAAATTTTTTCCACTTTACAACAAACTATTTAGTGACTGTTAACGCCACGACCTATTCTAATCACGCTCAGAAGGGCCAGAAATGTTGCTATTTCAAGCATTTCAATGCAAATTTCAAACAATCTAATTTTCGACCTCTCTCAAAATACGACCACTCACCTGCAGAAATGGTCTCCAATCTATGGCTTTCCTGGCATCAGCAAGACGGGCGGGGTGGCAGTTATACAAACAATGAGACCAGCAACAATATTTTGCTCACAATAATCAAATTCATCAACAAAAGAGGGTTGCACCACTTTCACCAACATATGAAATGTTAAGCATAAAAACATGGAGCTTCCTTCTTGACAGCACAACGACAACTCGTGTTATTGTCTATTAAGTGAGGACTGGGGTGAAAGAGACAGTTTTCTCGCAGGTAATTTTAATTTTAATTAGCAACATAGTCACTAAATCGTCCATGTAAAAATCTCTTTTTTACAATTGCCGCCGCTAATGGATAATTTTTAACCTCATATGTCGCTAATTTATGTACAGTTCTTATTGGTAAATACGGTGAAGATTTGACACCAAACGTAACTGTATTCAATTCATACACGTTAATTTTATTAACCTCCAAAGTATTCCCTAAAAGTGCCTATGTTGTTCATCTACATTAATTTGTAAATACATTTTTCTAATATCAGCAGTAAAAAGCTATTTCAAATAATCTAAAATTTAATAAAACCGTTACAATATGTGATTGTAATTTTGGGCCTGTATATGAAAAATCATTTAGGGAAAGCGATGTAGTACTTTTAGCACTAGCATCAAAAACATCTCAAAGGCATGCTGACACTATCTACTTTAAAAACTGCATGATGTGGAATGTAACATCCTAATGATAATGAATTACCTTTCACTTTAGATACATATCCCTGTTACTCAGGATTTCGTTTAAATTTATTTTCTAAAAATAAAAATCGTTTGAGCGCTATCGAATACGAATCACCCAGTGCAGACGGATTATGTCTAAAAGGTAACGAAACAACATAACGACCCGACAATTCGCGACGGTATGTTGATTTAAAAATATTCTCACATTCCAAATCCTCAAGATTAACAGCAGATTGAGAAGGAATATTTTCTAATTCCCAAAATTTACTAACTAACGTCCCTAAAGAAGGTTCTAATATGGTGCAAAAGGTATTATTTCCCGATCCGACCAAATAGGAGCTGACTCCATTACCACAAAACCTAAACTAATTTCAAGTGCAATTGGCGAGTGAGGCGGTCCTTCAATTTTAACAAAAATGGAAATAACTCTACCCCAATGACTCCTAATTTACCCAGCTTATCAAATGTATCATCGGCTAAAAGGTAAGTCAACAATATGAGAGAGTGCGTCGGTATAAATGGTACAAGACGGTAATTTCTCAGTTATTTTATCGACTAATGAAACCTCCAACAGATAACTATTATTTGGATTAAAACGAGAACTAATAACTATATTTGTTTTGCCACGAACATAAGCAACTGTTAATAGATATGACGTTAGAAGTAATTTCTTGTAAGTTGCACCATGTCCCTCACCGACGCCACTCAATTTGTTAAAACGGGCCAGCTTTAGTGATTAGATTAGTTCAATAATTTTTGACATTGTTTCGATTAGTTTCATATTTACAAATTGAAGCTAGTCCTATTTTGATTTCATCTACCATTTCAGCACCGCAGACTTGGGACTCATGGGGTCTTCCTCATCAACATAACTTTTTTGTTTATTTTAACTTCTACACTATTGCTGTGTTAGAGGTTGAGATGCGATAGTACCAATTTCTAATGCATTTGTTATCTATATGCAAATATTATCGAACAGATTCACTCTTGAGTTGTGTAAAAATGACTAAGTAATTAGAATGGTCATCGCACATTATTTGCATTTTTTTTATACACTGACCTGTTACAGGTTAGAAAGTGCTATAATATGAATTTAACATTTTTACTGTTCTTTTAGTTACTTATTTTTTTTTCCTCTACAATTTATGACTCATCCATTTTTTTTGTGTTCTACTAATCGTATACGGTTCAAAACTATTTACATTTTTTTTTTAATTGAACCAGACCCAGAAACACGTTTTTTGTTGATGTCTCCACTATTTTCAAATAAATAACAAATACGACATACTTAGGGTGGCTATTATTTTGAAAAACCCTTTATGTGTAAATCTAGATATCAATTTCAATAAATATATAAAAGTGAATAATTTTTGCTTCATATCAAAAGAAATGAAAAATCATGCCTTATATCTAACTGGTGTTCTCTAAGGCCCTTTTCCAATTAGGCACCGTGCATGTAACCCATACATTCTACATGTACGGTATGCAACAAATTGAATACACATTTCTCTCGTGACACTATTTGGTTTAGTTATTTTGTTAGATTAGGTTAATAACTCAACTTCGAGAATAAAATTATGAAATTTTTCCTTTCTATTGGTTTTAATTAAAATATTTTCATACTCTTTTTGTTCCAAGTGTGACGTGTATATTGAAAACGGTAATCAAATATTTTAATTAAAAGCCTACATGATCCAATTTAATTATAATAAACTATACACTTTAAGATCTGAAAAAATAGACTTTAGTTGTTGAAATACCTGCATTTTGTTTTGTTTACAAGTAAAACAAAACCAAAATGTGAGGTTATGTTTTTATGTAATCCAAGTGTCCCGAGAATTTCATAGGTACAGTTCAGACATCAGTGGGAGAATACGTGTAAGCGATAACTGGAATTCAGAACATTTGTAACTAGTGTGCACGGTGCTTAATTAGGAAGCGGCCTAAATTACATACCAGTTCTGGAAAACACTTATTTATCATCATTTTCACCAACGTTACATCTTCATCTTTATTATCCAAGGAGAAAAACGGACAACTTTTCAACAGACTCATACAAAAACCACATACGGTGTCAGCCTTGGAAACCTCAACATCTTCGTGTCCCTTTTTACAAAGATAGATTTCTCTTAGATCTAGTTTCGAATTTTCCTTCTCATTTACAAAAGGAACTATATAATTGTGTGTGTAAAGGCATGTTGATTTAAATTCAAAACTGTTTTGAATGATTTCGGCACAGTTTGTACACATAACAGGTTCTTCGCTTACGACTACATTCTAAAATAAATTTAAAAGAGAACAGTACGTACTTTTTTTACCCACTTTGAAATTTGCCTTGTGGAAAAATATTGTTTGCATTCAGAACTTTCTATTTTTATTAGAAGTACATCCAAGATATTTATCGTAATTTCTTCAATAGCTTCAAAATTCCTGTCACATTTGTTAAAGCAAAACCTGCATATTTTATTACAGCTTTCCATTTTCAAAAATTATGTAAATAAAATACACCATACACACTCCTTCCACTAGTGAGAAGTTTTCGTCAGAAACGTTCACAGAACTAAATAAGAGGAAGGAGAATGCTTTCTAAATTCGAATTCAGGGAATTACGGTACTTATTTCAAATTGCGCATGCGTACTACGACACAAATTTATTGTTTATATTTAAAGTCGGTTTGTAACTTGAAATTGGAAGATTAGATCTTTTAGTATTAAAAAATATGATGTTTTTAGAAGTTATGTTAAAATAATTGTAATTATTTAATCAAATTGAATTTGCACACAAGTAATATTAAAAAAATCTCAACAGATGGCAGCTTCTAACTCATTATAAATGACCTAAAATTTATCTCAGCACAATTCACAATCCGTCAGTAAATTGTGCCTGTAGCGAATTGGTTGTAAACGCACCTTAAAACGTGTCGTTGCGACACATCCCCTCCAACTGTTGCTTTATTTTGTTCTTGGAGGCCGTTCGAAATTACCCTAAGCAATATAAAGAGTACACAAGCCGTTCGAAAAGTGGTATAATTTTGAACTGGGTAAATATTTATGTCGTACGTAAATTGGGTAATTATTTAGTATACGATGACATGCTTAAATTTTCATGAAAATTTTTCTACCCCCCAAAATAAGGTACGTTGAACACGAATATGAAGTTTTTTTCACCGGAGACAAGCCGTTAATGAGAAAAAAATTTGCGTTTTCACATGTCTGTCACATTTTGTTCTGATATGTTTAACACTCTGTTAAATTTTAAATAGGGTGCCTTTTACATTGGATTATGGTTACAATAACCCCTTATAATGAAACCAGCCTTTCGTCATATTAAAATTATTCGCTAAACCAACCCCTTTTATTGTAACCATTATAATATGTAAAAAGAACCCTATTTAAAACTTAACCTTTTTCACCCCAAATTTATAGGGCAAGGAATAATTCATAGTATTATTGAAGAATGCAATCTCATTAACTTATTTAAGGGTAGTTTTTTAGTTTTTGACAGCAGTAGTAAGTGTGAAATGAAACATGATGTAATGGTGAAGCATTTTTAATGTTCTTTTTCTTCCTAATTGTTAATAAAGTAATACTATTGCAATTGTGGTGCTTCCAATACGAATAAAAACTACAGTTAGGGATGTTTGCACAGGATATGACAATGTGCAATGAACATTTGGTGATGTGTAGAGTGTGTCGGTATAATTGGTTTTGTGATATATCACAGGGGTGTGTTCTGAAAATCACCGAAAATAAGAATTCAGTAAATAAATAAAAATTGCAATAAATAAATAAATAAAAGCTAATGGAACAAATTTTACCTAGTCGCCCGATCGCCTGTCATTAAGAAACTGTTAAATATAGTGGGAAATTGTTTGCGAGGCACTTTAGATACTATCTGAAACTCGACGCTAATTTCACATACATTTTAGTCGCATTTTTATCATGTAATGGCGTTATCCCAAATATAAAGCTGTTTTTCTAAGGAAAAAAATTGCTCTTATTATAAAAAATGACGTTTACTATACCCCAAAACTATTCAGTGTTATTGGGGTGAGGGAAATAATGCAAATCGTTAGATATATCCAGTGTAAAAAGTGACAGATGTCTGTGAAAGTGCAAAATTTTTCTATTCTATTTCTCCATAACGGCTTGTCTCCGGCGAAAAGAAACTTCATATTCGTGTTCAGCGTACCTTATTTTGGAGTGGTAGAAAATTATTCTGGAAAATTTAAGCATCTTATCGTATACTAAATAATTACCATTATAACATAACCTCCTTCATTTTATGATTAAATTATAACCTTATTTATACGCTTATCTATCTGCACTACACTATTACTCTAGCTCTTAATTTAGTGTAAAAGTGTAGCCATATCTGCACTACACTGGAAATATTGAACACCAAATATTTTTGACATATTTCAGATGACAGCTACAGTCAGATTTGTGAACACCGAATAATTGATTCTAGTGTAATTTATAGCACTGGTGTAGCTAGTGTAGAGTTTTTGAACAGAGCTATTAGTTCTATTCAAAAAATGTTTAAATATCTATTGTTCTGATTACATGTTTTTGAGGTAAAACCCTGAAATGGTCTTTTTCTGAAGCCAAGATTAATTGATTATTACTATCGTCGTCCCTATTTTTATCAATCCAGCTAATGATCTCACAGACTTACTTGCGTTATTCGATACGTCTATCATATAACACTATTTTCCTATTTGAATCTTTCACAACAGAGTGTCTACAGGCTGTAATGTTTTACGTATCGACCACAATTATTTTTTTTTTAAATTTTATTTGAAATTGAAATATACAGTGCCTATCACTAAAAAATTATATTTGAAATATTTTAGGTGAGAGTTAGTTCTCTGAAACCTACTTTAGTAAGCATTGCCCTTCCCCTTATATAGTTCTGAGAACATTTGCGAGGACACTTCACACTAGTGAACAGGGGTATGCGTATGGAGTGTAGAGAAGGAGGAACGTCTCTTATGGACGGTACGTTCAAAATGTGGTCTGAATTCTGTAAGGTATGAGATGTGGCGCTGATCGTATTATGGGATTGAGTCTGAAGTTAAACACTTACTTGTTGTTATAATATATGTATTGTCTATACCAAATAAATAGCTAAATAATAAACTCAATAATATTACTAATTTAATTATCACGGTGCATTATTTAAAACATTACTCCATAGGTATGCGCTTAGACTTTTCCTTATCTAAGGGTATGCGACTTGTTTTACCGACCTCGCAATATCAGAGATGGGTTCGGTTTCCATAGGCATTAAATAAATTTCTTAATAGACAACAAATAGTATCACAATTAGAACATGTTAACTTTTAACAATAAAAGGCGTTTAAAAAAAAAATTAAAGAAAACAAATTATAATTTTTCCTGTTAAATAAACCTTGAAAATATTTGGTGCCTATCCGGAACTCTAAATTCGGTGGCAAAATTTCAGCAGATGTCAAGCACCAATCACAGGCGAGGTGGCGATCATTTGATAACACAACCAATCACAAAATAATATTAATTATATTAGACATTTGACAGTTTATTCAATAGCAGCAGCCAATATCCATTTGGCATGATGACGGTCTCGGATGCTAGGGCCAGGCAGGACTATTGCCTTTTTACCCTAGTCATCGCTGTAGACCTGGACCGGCCTCGTGCAGGGTGGGTTAACTTACTTTACGAACGGCCCCACTCACAAATGTGAGCGGTGCCGAAGATTTCGGTCAACCTCCCTGGGTCCTGGCTGATGAACCCTGCTGGCTAGGGCCTCTTCTGGCGCTCTTCTGTCTTCGTCTTCTTTCTTCGCCGCTTGTCACCCCCCGGGGGTAGTCATCTGTCTGTCAGGGACTGTGTGGATATTCTGTGACTTGGGATTGACTGCCAGTACACAAAGTGTCAATTGACACATTGTCATCTGGATCATCGGACAAGGTGAGGATGAACTGTGTTGCTCTAGGAGGTGAAGGCCTAAATGCTTTCTTAGCACTTTCGTCCTTCACGGAGCCAGGGGGACAACGGGCACTGGTCGGTTTACTGACCGGCGCGCGCCCGCAAGGTTTGTGGGAGGGTGGTTGGTCGTGTCATGTCTTTTCAGTCCCTGGTGGAAATAGTTTCTGCCAATAATCTAATTTAGTCTTGCAGTGTTCTGAAAAACAATTCCAGAAGAATGAGTAAGTCTAAATAATTCTGAAACATTCTGAAAAAGTATGAAAAGATCTATGTAAAACTTACTAATCATTTTAAAGACTGCATTTTTACAAGTTTTTGGACTCTTCTAGAATACTTTTTTCAGAATTAATCAGATCTTTCATGAAAATTTAGCTAAAGTAAAAGTAAGACTTTTTCAGAGTTAATCAGTAAAATTTAAAACATTTCAGATTTTCGAAAAATTATTTACTGTAGGTTTTATCATATTTATTACTTCTCGTAAGGAATATAAAAACTTGATAGGAGGAGGGTTATTAGTAAAAAAAATATTAATGTTTATATTCTATACATTTTTAAATTTTATTTACAGATTTTTTTTGATAATTAATTATATACGGTTAAAATATACAAACGGTTTTTATTAAATAATTACAAGACGATAATTATTATTATTATAATATATATAATACAAAGTATTTCAGATAAAGTTGGATCGTTTGGATGATGATGCACAGAGCATTCTTGATTTCTATCATTAGTAGCAGCATTCATTTCATTTCCAAAAATTCCAAATCTTGCACCGCCAAAGCCGTTGCTGGTAAAACAAGTGGGCATGCATTATTATTAATGTTCACATAACTCGGGATATATCTGTACTTTTTACAATATTTTCGATTGGACATAAGTGCTTTTGTTTATATCGATATAATCCTAACAATCAACACTACACTATTATTTTATAAACGAACACAAAAGGCACCTCTTCTACATTAGCTGTTGTCATCATAGATAAAGTTGGCATCATACGTGCAACGTAGAAGTGAAATTGAAAGTGGGGTGATGGCATGCGCAACAATGCATCATTCGATTTAGGATGGCCAATCAGAACCCCTGATTATGACTGACTAGACGCCACAGAGAACCTCTGTGTAGTCTGTGCTAGACGCGATAGACTTATGGTTTTAGAATAAATTGTGTACTAATACTGTATTGTATGTTTTACTACGTGTATTTCTTAAATGTTTTTGAAATATTTTGTACCAGGTATATATATTTATTATTAGTATTAATTAAATATTCTTGAAATAGTTTATATTATATTTATCTTAAAAGTATTTCGTTAATATTTCTTAAAATCACTTGTATTATATAACATTTTATTAAGTGTATTCCTTAAATGTTTTTGAAATAATTTGAATTATATGTATTTTATTAAGTATTTCCTATGTTTTTGAAATATTTTGTATTATATATTTATTTGTAAGTATTTCTTTGTATTATATATATTATAATAATAATAATTATCAAAAAAAATCTGTAAATAATATTTAAAAATGTATAGAATATAAACATTAATATTTTTTTTACTAATAACCCTCCTCCTCCTATCAAGTTTCTATATTCCTTACGAGAAGTAATAAATATGAGAAAACCTACAGTAAATAATTTTTCGAAAATCTGAAATGTTTTAAATTTTACTGATTAACTCTGAAAAAAGTCTTACTTTTACTTTAGCTAAATTTTCATGAAAGATCTGATTAATTCTGAAAAAGTATTCTAGAAGAGTCCAAAAACTTGTAAAAATGCAGTCTTTAAAATGATTAGTAAGTTTTACATAGATCTTTTCATACTTTTTCAGAATGTTTCAGAATTATTTAGACTTACTCATTCTTCTGGAATTGTTTTTCAGAACACTGCAAGACTAAATTAGATTATTGGCAGAAACTATTTCCACCAGGGGTGGGTTTGGTCCATCTGTAAGGAAAGGATTAGTTATACTTACCCGTTATCCAGTAACTGTACCTTCGGCCTCTTGTGCCTCAGTGCGTCGGCCGGATCATAGGAGGTTTCCTCCCTGATCAGCGGGTTCCTGTGCTCCTCAGCTAAGGTGTACAGTTTCTTCGCTCTATCCCGGATGATTTCGGTGACTGTTGTGTACTCCAGGTCCCTGAAGATGTCAGCGTTTTTAACGTACCATGGTGCGCCCACCGCTGTCCTGATGGCCACGTTTTCCACGGCTTGGATCTTCTTCAGATAGGTCTTCGCTTGGTATCCCCATGCTACGGAGGCGTAGGTCAGCTGTGGTCTGATGAGTGCCTTGACTAGCAGAAGCTTGTTCCTCAGACTGAGCCTGCTCTGGTTCCCTACCATAGGATAGATGAGAGCTCTCGTCCGCTTGGCCTTTACCACGATGGCCTCGGTGTTCTGTCTCCATGTCAGGCCTTTATCCATGATTGCGCCAAGGTACTTGACGGAATCGTGCCATTGGATGTCCTCGCCAAACATGGAGACGTGTCCTGTGGGGGTTTCCTTGCGTCCTTTCCTGAAGAGAATCGTCTGGCTTTTCTCCGCGTTGACTGCGACTTTCCACTTGATACACCATTCTTCCAGAAGAGAGGCTGCCTCTTGGAGTCTTCTGGTGGCTGTTCTCGCACTCCAGGATCTGGCCGTGACGGCCGTGTCGTCCGCGTAGAGTGCCATTGCGGTGCCTTCGGCCCTTGGGAGATCAGAGGTGAAGACAGCGAACAGATGGGGTGACAGCACAGAGCCTTGGGGGACTCCGGCTTCCATCGGTCGATACGTGGACACACAGTCCCTGATCTTCACTCGCATCTGTCTCCCGTGCAGGTATGATCTAACTAGTTTGACGAGTGCAATGGGATAACCCATACTCATCATTTTAGCTAGTAGACCATCGTGCCAGACCCTGTCGAAAGCCTTCGCAACGTCCAGGAGTAGTGCCGCCGTGACCTGTCTTTTGTTGAAACCTTTGATGACTTCTTCGGTGATCCTGAGCACTTGGAGTTCCGTACTAAGTCCTGTCCTGTACGCGAGCTGTTCATCCGGGATGAATTGGAGCTCTTCGGTTTCCTCTTCTATTCTTCTCAAGATGACGCGCTCGGCTACCTTGCTCACAGCTGAGAGTAGGCTGATGGGCCTGTAAGAGGAGGGAAAGATTAGTTCCTTAGCTGGCTTCAGGATGACTATGACGTCGGCCTTCTTCCACCTGTCCGGAAAGTATCTGAGCCTCAAGATCCCGTTGATGATATTCACTAGGGCTGCCACCCCTTTCCTGGGTAGCTTCTTGAGGGCAATGTTTTCGATCTTGTCATATCCAGGAGCTTTCCTCGGCTTTAAGCTCCTTAGAATCTCCTTGACCTCCTCTGGAGTGGTCGGACGGATGTGATCATCGTCTGGCAGGCGGAGCATCCGACGCACTCTGCGTTCCACGTCATCAACCCAGTCCTCGTCCTCATCATCGAGTTGGTTTTCCCTACACTGCAGTTCCAATCTGTCCGCGAATGCTTCGGCTTTTTCCTGGCAAGTGTAGACAATCCTATTCTCTCCCTGGATTGGGGACATTGGTTTCGGCCTGTTCCGCAGAGCACGCTGGGTGTTCCAGATGCTCCTGTCCTGTGGGTCCAGTGATTCCAGGTGACGCTGCCATCCTTCTTGACGGTGTTCCTGGAGGGCAGCTTTGACTCTCCTGTTCAGCGTGTTATACACGTGCCTGTCCTCAGGGAGTCTAGTCCTTTTGGCCCTTTTCTTCGTCCTTCGTCTGTCCCGAATCAGCTGCCTGAGGTCCTCCGTGAGGTTTGCCATCGGCGCTGGTGCCCTTCTGGTCTCCGTCTCTGTGGTGCTTTCCTCCATCGCTTCCTGGATCTGGTTTTCCAAGGAGGTGATGGCCCTCTCCACATCTTCCTCGGATTCAATCCTGGGAATATGTGCAATGTTCCTTTGCAGTGCTGCACGGAACAATTCCCAGTCTGTCCTCGTTTTGACGAAAGTCCCAGTGTCCACATCATCCTTCTCTCCTAGGTCCAAGGAGATCGGATTATGCTCGGTGGAACCTTCCGTCCTGGTAGAGATTTCCGCATTGAGGGTCATCTCCTTCATTATAGCGATGTCCAGCACATCGGGTCGGTGGATCCCATTGTCGTGCGTCGGCTCGTTCGGTCCTAGTGCCTGCATGTTGCCAGCGTGTCGTCCCAGGAATCTCAGCAGATCTCGTCCTAGAGTGTTGGTGACTCTGCTGTTCCATTCCTGTGACTTGGCGTTCAGGTCCCCTATGGCAAGCACCTGAGTCTGGTCCTGGAATATTGCATCCAGGTCCGTGTCCAGGATCCGACATCGGGGCGGCTGATAACAGGATACCACTTGAATGTCGCCATTCCGTGCCGTTGACACTACTACGGCGTTGGCTTCCAGGTTTTCCATGTCCGGCAGCACGATTGGATGGTGGTCGATCGACTTATTTACCAGCAGGGCTACTCCTCTCATCGGCCTTGGTCCAGCGTGGTCCTTCCTGTAGACATGGTAGCCAGGGAAGTTGGCTGGCTTCAGCGGCGTCATCTTCGTTTCCTGTAGTGCCAACACGTCTATGTCGTACCGGGCTAGGAGTTCCTCCACTCAAGTTTTCTTGCTTGTAGCCAGTTAACGTTCCATGAGGCGATCTGCAGGAAGTTTGGCTTCACCTGGAAAGACATTACAGATTAGTAAAGCCTGGCATCTGTGCAAAAAATGCGCTCATTGCTGAGCACATTTGCTGCATCTGTTTGAGCACCGCGGTGAGGTTTTGGGCCTCCACGGGTGCTCGTTGTTGCCCTGCCCGGCGCTCGGCCCTGCGTTACCTTGAGCTACCCTTGCGTAGCTCAGCCCGCTGGTGGCGGGTCTTTTGGCCTCCCTCGGTGGCTGTTGGGTCCTTCGAGCCTGCTTCTATTCAGTAGCCATTTTAAAGAGATTTGTTTGAAATATTTGTGAAATTTTATATTTATATAAACTCAGTTTATACTAAATAAAGTGTTTATTATGTTGTAGGAAAAAATATTTTTCTGGTACCTATTGATGTTTTATTTATGTAATATAAAGAAGTCTTAAATTTCGCAAAACCTTCAGTTCGATCGAATAGGTTTTAATTTTAGACTTGGTTATATTATTAATTTTTGGAAAATCAGCGATTAAGATACACTGTAGTCGCTGACTTAAATAATTTCCTTATTTATATGGTGAATTCTAATTGAAATTGTCTTTTAAATATTTTAGGTCATGAAGGTCAGTAACCTTTCGTTGACAGAGCCGGTTTTCAAAGTTCTATAAATTCTGGATTTGTCTTTTATCAGTACTTAGTTGTCTTTTATCAGCACTTATCAGTACAGTTGTAATATTTTCTATACATGAAACTATGTGATAATTTGTTTAACGAACAAATTGCATGTATTTACATAATAAATAAAATATTCTATTTAACTTAATTTACATATATAGATAAAATAATATGTTTTAATATTCCTAAAATTGATCCGTAGTATCTGTATTGTTAATATATTATGTTAAAATGTATATTTTATACAAACTCGCCTGTGACTAGTTGCAAAGTTACATTTATCCATTAGTATATGTATCATGTAAAACTAGTCGATTCACTATTATAACTACATACTTATGTTTGAATTATATTTATTTTTATATTATTATACAGACAAAATAACACAGATTTGTGTGTATTATATTTGCCACACTGGGTAAAGTGATTATCCTGATTTGATCAAGAAATATTCTCATTATGTAGGTATTGATTTTTTCATAACGTAATTTTATCTCAGTTTTTAAATAAAAAATATTTTCTTGCCATCTTTATAATACCTATAAACAACTATAATGAAAAGACCCACTTCTCCACATAATTTATCGACATACAGAATCAACTGCGAATAACTGTATCGGTCAATAACTATGAGAGATTCTATTGTTTATCAGTAAGCATGTAAGCAAATGGGATTATTTTTTGTAGTTGTCAAATTAAGAGCTTAACCTTTTTATTTTTTTGTTTAAGTATGCTTGCATGGTATAGCACAGTCTGACACCTGCACTAATTTCAACATCATAAAAGATGGTTGCCTTACAGTGATTTTAAACCTTAAAATACAATATTTACTATAATCCTATAAGTATATGTTGTTTTAGGACGTATGATACAGGCTAAAGTGATAATGGGGTGAATCGATTTTAGAGGCAGCCATGAAAAGAGGTAATTCTACGATCGGTATGTAATAGCAAAATTTTAATGTTTCAAAATCAACAAGAACAACATTTAATTTTTAATAGAGTAGGTACCTATCATATCTTAGTATCCCAGATAGCAAAATGACCTTTTAAGTTAGTCAGTATGAGCTCAGATTTATGATTTGGACTTCAGATCCAACGTCTGAATGACGTTTTTAAGACCTCCTTAAGAAGTTGAATGCGCCACCTAACGTAGACTTTAAGATCTCATGAAAAAGAGCTCTCAAAGAGCTCTTTTTTCTGAATTTGCAGAAAAGAATACATAAAGAGCTCTTTTAACTGAGTTCACGGGAAGACTTCGTAATGAATTTTTTTTTTGAGGTCTCTAAAATAAGTTTAAAATGAATTCATAATTGGGAATTCTGAAATATGATTTCTTTTAGAATTCTTTTTCTAGATCTTAATTGGCAGGGTAAATATATCGATTATTGACATTTTATATTTATATAAAATTTATTTTTGAATCCTCTGAAATGTAATTTTCTCAATTTTCTAAACATTTTAAATATTTAAATCGATTTTCATGCATACGCTATAAGTCAATTTACAACAATACTAAAATATTTCATGCATTTGAAATGTTCAACAATAATTATTATTTAAGATTCTATATATTTTTAATAAAATGTCCACAACCGATGTATGCAAGTGCTTAATATAATTGAAGAATTTCAACAATTTGTTCAAAATAAAATCCAATTTTATTTCTTTATTTTAATCATATGGTTAATCATCGACAGTATATTGGTGACTTGTATTATTCCATAATATAACTCAAATAACTGTAGGAAAAAGTACAAAATAAACCAAACAATGACAGTTTTATAAAAAAATAGAAAAAAAAAACTTCAAAAGTTATTGAGGATTATGTTTGCCGGCTACAAGTTTTACTCGGTCATTTGCGTGTTGCAACCAGGACATTATTGCTTGCTTGCAATCGTCAAGCGAAGATCGAGAGTTAGAAACCACCGTGTCTAGAAATAATTAAAAATCATAATTAGTCATATAAATATTACTTTAGAGAATTTATTTTTTTTCCAAGTTTTCAAAAGCAAGTTAACACATCTGATAAAAAAATACTTCATGAATATTTTTTTTAGCTTAGTGCAAAAATTGTATTTCTTTTGAAATAATAATCATTAAAGTTATAAAGTTATTCAATCATTGAATTTCAATGTAAAGATCAAATTGTTTCAACTTAAAATCATTTACTTACCTCTCAAATGCTCCACGAATGACATTTTTTCAACTTTTATAGTCTTTTTTTTGACCACTCCAAGATAATTTGCAGCAAAGTTCATCTGTTAAAATAAATCCTAGTACGCTTCGAATACATTTCTTTCCATCTGTATTTCGCCGTTGCTTAATTAAATCCTCCTGAAAAATTTTATACTGTAAAACCATGTCGATAATAAATTCATATTTTCTTTAGTAAAACGGTAATAAGCAACAGCACTTTGTTCAACATTATTCATATCATTCTTTCGTAACATAAACAAGTACAGAAACATTAAAGCTTAATCAATCAATAATATATACTGTCTAAAAAAATTATTCTGAACTCTTTATTCATTTCTTGGAAATCAGTTATTGCTTACTACCGGTTATTATTCAATTTCATGATTGAAGATATTGTTCATTCGCAAGAAAATTATAAAAATTCAAAACAGCAAGAACTTAGTAATTTTATGGAATTCAAATTGTGAAAATTTTATGCAATATTAGAGTTTAATTTTTTATAAATACATGTTTTGTAAAAACTGGAAAGCAATTTTCAAACAAAACAACCATGAAATTTTGTGTAATTTTGATGAATAAAGAAAGTAATTACATATTGAGTGCGTGCTATTTCTTTGTCAACTAATAATTGATTGAATTTTGCCAGATCTTCATAACTAGATATTGGGAAATTCGGTAGTACATTTGCCTGTTGAGTCGTAGTTGGCCGAGGATTATCAGCATGCATATTCAATAATGCGTCGAGCTTACGAGACACGGAGTTTAAAACTGAACGACATGCAGCTGTTAAAAATAAAGAAATGTTTAACATCATAGGCCAATTCAGAGCTTTTTTCCAAAACCAGTTTCAACTTAGTGAGAATAAATTAAGAAAATCAGATAGATGAATGATAGAATCAATGGATACTTACGGCAGCAGTTATGAGATTCTGAAGACGGTCCAGTTGTGCTATTAACACGATCCATTGAATCAATAGTAGGAGGTAGGCTTGGTTCTCTCGGAGTAAGTACACTTTTCTTTGTGGTCGAAGAACCAGCTGCATTTTTACTATCGTCATGTAGATTTTGATTTATTACATTATCTTCTTTCCCAACTCCATGATTAGTCGTTGATTTACTCTCCGGATTATTTAGATGTTTACTTTGACCCAAGTTGTATTCTGACAAACTTTTAAGTTTTTGAAAATTCTTGTCTACGCTTGTGGTACTTTCTCTACCGATACCAGGTATTACTATAAAATAAAATCAATAAAGTCATGAATTACAGAATAAAATGAGTTCAGTATTAAATCTCTTTTCACTTGATACTTACCAACGGTTTCAATTTTACTTACAACCGGCTTACTAATTACGACTGATTGTTTAAAACTGGGATGGGGCGGATCATCAAAGTAATTACCATAATCGAGCTCCTGAGTTTCAGCAAAATCGCCGTCACCTAGTTGTTCCGTAGGGTCAATGTCATTGCCTCCATCATATTCGAAAGATGGCAATTTTACCTTGTCTGAATCATCCAACTCCTTATCTGTGACAAAATAATTAAATGAAATGATACTTAGACTATAATACATTTTTGAGCAACTTAATCAAAGAATAAATTGATACTGTACCTTTATCTTTTTTATTATCAGTATTCTCGCCTTCATCGCTATCACGGTTACTGGGAGAACTGTCATCGAAACGTGCCGGTTTTTTTCGTCTACGTTTCGTAGTTTTTTCACGATCAATGACACGTTCGACGGATGTTTCATCACATGTAGGCATGTCTACGGCAGCAATTTCAACAGCTCGGGCAGTATCAAAATTATCTATTGTTTATAATTAAAAAAATATGCATTAATTAGCAATTATTATTATGAATTCGACTTTACCCATAAACAACACAGGAACTTACCGTACGGTCCTAACAGTTTATCATACTTAAAAGTTTCCCAGTCATCTCTTGGCACAAATTGCTTTTTGCACGCTAAAGTGGCATTAATTATTTTTTTATAAAGCCACGTAATTATTTTGTCATCACTGTTTATCCATGACTTTGGGACAGTTGCACACCAATTGCCAGAAAATGCAACAAAAAAATCCTGAAAGAATAAGAAGTTCAAATTAGCAAAAATATATGTGAGGTTACAGATTGCACTTGCAATATTTATCCATTATTCAACTAGATATTAATAAGTTTTCTAAATTATTATTTTTTCATAAATATACTGTTTAATTACCATCTTTTTTTATACAAAATATGATTCACAATACTTTAACTGCACGGAAGAACGACGCGTCTTGGTATGTCTACACCGGACTTCACTAACCTTCTAAATAAAACGTGTTTATTCTGATTGCTTTATTATTTTTAACGTAAGATGGCGCGTTGATAGTAGTGCTCAACGAAAAACATTCATGAAGACATCAAAAAATTGACTTCGCATTCATAACTTCATTAAGAACTCTGAATTCTGAGCTCATAAAAATGAGCTACTTAAGACGTCATGTTAAAACTTCTATAAGAAGTTTTTTTAAAGACTTCATACTGAAATCCCTCTGATTTGGATGCTGACTGGGATTGTAGTACCCTGCATTTAAATTTATCTATATTCCCGCTAACAAAGAATGACGAATATGGCGCTGTCGGGTTAAGTGAATGGAAGCCTCGATGGAAAAGTAAAAGTTAAGAAGCAGAAGAAAAAGCTAAAAAATAAAAAGGGGGAACGGGGCCAAAGGCGGGAGAAGGTAGACAGAATACGAAGATACTACGTATAGAGAGGCAGACGTTTTGGAAACGCAGTGTTAATTATTATTTTTAAATACTTATTACAGGTGGATGACTAGTTAATTAACAATATTATTTGTCCAAAGTTCTGTTAGCATCAGATCAGAGTAATAAACTCCTGAGTGCAAGGCATTTACATTGTGTTGGTCAAGTAACCTTAAAATATGTTGTTTTCTGCGTACTGTTCACTACCAAGTTTTGTTTAAATCATTATCTAGTAAATATATCAACCTGAAACTGATATATTGTGGCAGGCTGTTCATTTATTAGTCGGGAACTAATCCCAATAAGCACAGTTACCATTATTTCAGTCGACACGTGCTGACCTTTATTGTACCTTGTCAAATTTTAAACGTAACTGACTATTTATTTACTGTGTTGTGTGTAATATAATTCTATGACATGTAGAGAGCCACCTTTACTATGTTTTTCTAATCTTGGAGATAAAAGACCATGCAATAAACTAAAAGATCAGATTATGTTCCTTAAAAGAATTCATTGACCATGACCATTGTTGTTTAACTGCTTGATGTTTTGATTTATGTTATTAATTTATGGACAATAGATACGAGGGGTTGCATTAGTGCTCATTCCAGAAGTTTATCTCTTATTTAGATTTAACGCTGCAAATTACCAGAAGGACTTTTAGGATGAATGAGCCTTGTTGTGTGTCACTAACATTTTCCGGCCGTGAGAGGATGAGTGGTGGTTGCTTCCGGTCAGACCTGCCCCTCATACCTCGACCATTCAACTCATAGCCTATTTGACCGTAGCCAGGTTCTCAGGTACCTGCGGTAGGGGTGCTGCTAACTAACACTTCTTCAGCTTTATCTCTTAAATCGTGATGTGAGGTTTTTCTGGTACTAAGTTGGTAGTATATCAGACTGGAATTATGATTACATTTTTGCAACCTCAACGATCACTGGCCGTTGGTAATAGATAACTAAAATTCCAATGTTTCATCTGTTCTCGCAATATACTTATGTGCTCACAATATATTTGTCCATGGCGATTTGTTGTCTTTATTTCACAGTCCTCCTTCCCTCATAATGCTCCTACCAGTGTATCTTGAACGAAATTCTAGAACACAACGTTTAGACGATCACAAGGTAAGCTAGCCATCTTGCCAACTTAAAATACTCGCGCGAAATTCAAAATTTTTATCTGGGAACACTACAGTATATTAATTTGTCTCGAGTCATATATTGTCTTAAATAGTAGATATATATTTTTCGTAAATTTTGTGGGCATTTTAAGTATTTCTTAAGCAATATATTTTATGCACTCATTTAATTTTTTATTGTTCATAAAAATTATTCTTAGAAAATGGTACATTTTTTTTTAATTATTGCTACCTGCGATTTCTGGTCTAATTTTTTTTAACATTTAAAAATTTGTGTTTCTAGTTTATTTTAGATTATAAAATTACATAGTAAATATTGAACAAGTCTGAGCTTCAGATATCATAAGAAGGTTACGAATTCCTGTTTTAATACTCTTTTCAGATTTGCAATCAGCATAACTGGCAACAAACAATTATTGATAAATGCGTCCGATTGACAATATTTGCGAGAAAAAAAAGGATTTAAGAGAATCAGTGATGGTCACATCAGAAGAATTAAAAAATTTAAAGCTACTTAATTTTTTATTTTTGTTTTTTCACTATTTTCGATTTATTTTTGTTTAAATTCTGCACTAAAGTTTGAGTATATACGTGGCTGTGACTACCATCCTGATTATGACTAATCTACATATTGATGCTCAAGAAACAATACCTCTTATCTCCAAATTAGCAATTTCACAGGAAACGAAAAAAACTAACGAGGTATTCATTTAAGTAAAGTTTTAAGTATCAGTATTAATTTTGGAGATACAAGCTATTGGGAACTGTTGGACATAGAAGTGGATATCAATTTAAAATCTTAAATCAAGTTCTGGCACATATGAAGATATGAGGTAATGTTTCTAAAGCGTCGATATATATTTTTCGTTTTATGTACAATCGTATGCAAGCAATCATACCCGAGGGACCACTCTATAAGAAATTTATTTATAATTTAATTTAGTTATATTTTCAATTCGTTTTATAAATTTTGATTTTATGTTGTTTGACATTAGAACAGTGCAGCTAGTCTGCACACAGTAATGAAATAATTTAGAGTATTACTTTTTTAGTACAGGAAGTATATATATTTATTTTTCGATCTGTCTTAGAAAAAATGTTGTTTTTATGATTTATTTCATTACCATTGGAATTGATTTTTCTCTTTAGATCAATTATTTCCTTTTTTTTATATACCTGCAAAGCAAATGATAATTCTTGTCTTGATAAAATTATGAAATTAATTATTGACTTCTGATGCTACTGTTTTTAGTGATAAATTATTTAGTTACATTAAGAAAGCCTCCCAAGTGATATCAAAAGAATATCTACCATATTTAATATTGTGATACTTGTTATAAGATAAAATAATAGTCTTTTGGTAGTGTGTTTAACTAAAGTATATTAATATATTTTAAATCAATTTGTTAGAATATTTGTCATCTAGCTATAACAATATTAATTATGATGTAATTGTTACAATGTGATTCGGCAATAAATAATATTAACTAGAATACTGTTTATTTTCCCTTCTACTCTTATTTTGAAATTACATATTAAAAGACGAAGACGCATTTTCTAAGTTGTTTTGCCATTTACATTGTAAGGACTGGTTTTCCATTTCTTACATTTAATTAGTAGTTAAGTTTCATGGAAACAGTTATTAATAATATTTTAGTAATTGTTTTCTCGGAATTTATTTATTATATAAATGTACAGAAAATGTAAAAGCCGGCTCTTATAAATGAATAATTTATTATCAGAGGAAGATCTCTGATAAAACAACATATTTGATTTAGTTCGTGCCAACGAATTAGATGGCGCTATAAGATATGAAATGTCACAGCTGCTTCTATCTTCCACTATTGGTTTGCGGTTTTTTCCTTTTTTGTCTTCTGTGTTAGTGAAGAGTGTTTATGGTGTATTTTATTTATTTATTTTTTGAAAATGGAAAGCTGTAATAAAATATGCAGGCTTTGCTTTAACAAATGTGACAGGAATTTTGAAGCTATAGAAAAAATTACGATAAATATCCTGGATGTACTTCTAATAAAAATAGTAAGTTCTGAATGCAAACAATATTTTTCTACAAGGCAAATTTTAAAGTGGGTTTAAAAAAATACGTACTGTTTCCTTTTAATTTTATTTTAGAATATAGTCGTAAGCGAGGAACCTGTTATGTGTACAAACTGTGCCGAAATTATTCAAAACAGTTTTGAATTTAAATCAACATGCCTTTACACACACAATTATATAGTTCCTTTTGTAAATGAGAAGGAAAATTCGAAACTAGATCTAAGAGAAATCTATCTTTGTAAAAAGGGACACGAAGATATTGAGGTTTCCGAAGCTGATACCGTATGTGGTTTTTGTATGAGTCTGTTGAAAAGTTGTCCATTTTTATCCTTGGATAATAAAGATGAAGATGTAACATTGGTGAAAATGATGATAAATAAATGTTTTCCAGAACTGGTATGTAATTTAGGCCGCTTTCCAATTAAGCACCGTGCACGCTAGTTACACATGTTCTGCATTCCAGTTATCGCTTACACGTATTCTCCCATGTCATCGAACTGTACCTATTGATGGGAGTATTCGAATACTAGAATCGAGAAGTATCCGATTCTCATAAGTTCTCGGTGTACTCTAGAACTTTTTGAAAGTATTCGAATACCGAGTTCTCGTAAGAAGACTAAAGAATTGACGGATTTGCTCGATGCAAATAAACTGCAATCGGATATTCGGCGTTTTCGGTTCTCGATTCCGACACACATCCAGTCAAACTGAGATTACTGAGAACTCGGTATTCGAATACAGTCAAACTATTATAAACACACACAACAGTAAACGAGTGAACGCCCAGGCTGGGTTCATTTTTTTCCTCAGAATTGCCCGGCGTAGGGTCGTTTTCGTCTAAAGACTCTAAAGGTGCTTGTTCCGCTTCAAGAATTTGAATGGAATGCAATTTCTGCAAATGTTTTTTTAAGTTGGTAGTATTTCCAAATAATTTAATTTGTTTTTTGCATAAAGTACAAATTCCATATTTATTGTCGCTACTTTTATTATAAAAACTCCAAACGATAAGTTTCTTTGCTCCCGGTTTCATTTTAAGAATAAAAATTTAAATATTAAATTAGGTACTTAACGACGTGAACTGAACTGAAATTAACTGAAACTGAAACTAAACGTTCCGTGCTTACTGCTTACCAAAAAGCCAAATAGCCAATAGCCAAATCAGCGAAATACGACCCAGCCTGCTGCCACGCTGCCAGTGCAGTTTGTATTTTGTTTTTGTAATGTACGTACTTACTTACCTATGAGAACTCGAGAACCGAGAATCGAGTGGAATCGGTTACTAATCGGTAGTAGAGTTGTAGAGTACGTATTATTTGGCCATTGACGCGGTGCAGAGAATATCGTATTATTCTATTATTCATAATATTCTCGGTTCTCGGATACTCATTCGATTCTTAAAAGTATTCGAATACCGGGTTCTCGATTCTTAAAATAATACGATTCTGCCCATCACTAACTGTACCTATGAAATCTGCGGGACACTTGGATTACATAATAACATAACCTCACATTTTGGTTTTGTTTTACTTGTAAACAAAACAAAATGCAGGTATTTCAACAATTAAAGTCTATTTTTTTTTCAAATCTTAAAGTGTATAGTTTATTATAATTATATTGGATCATGTAGGCTTTTAATTAAAATATTTGTTGATTGTTTTCAATATACACATTACACTTGGAACAAAAAGAGTATAAAAATATTTTAATTAAAACTAATAGAAAGGAAAGATTTCAATTTTATTCTCGAAGTTGAGTTATTAACCTAATCTAACAAAATAACTAAACCAAACAGTGCCACGAGAGAAAAGTGTATTCCATTTGTTGCGTATCATACACCTACAGTACATGTATGGGACACATGCACGGTGCCTAATTTCAAAAGGGCCTTAGAGAATACTACTTAGATATAATGCATGATTTTTCATTTCTTTTTGTATTAAGCAAAAATTATTCACTTTTATATATTTATTAAAATCGAAATCTAGATTTACACATATAGGGTTTTTTAAAAAAATAGCCCTAAGTATCTGTCGTATTTGTTATTTATTTGAAAATAGCCGAGACATGAACAAAGAACATGTTTCTGGGCCTGATTCAATTAAAAAAAAATGTAAATAGTTTTGAACGGTATACAATTAGTAGAACACACAAAAAAAAGGATGTCATAAATTGTAGAAAAAAATAAGTAACTAAAAGAACAATAAAAATGTTAAATTCATATTATAGCACTTCTCAACCTCTAACATAGATCAACGTATAAAAAAAATGCAAATAATGTGCGATGACCATTCTAACTACTTAGTCATTTTTACACAACCCAAGAGTGAATCTGTTCGATAATATTTGCATGTTTTCTGTTTTTTTTTTCAATTTATGCCTCATCCAGTGATGTAAAAAGAAAAAATAACAAATACATTAGAAATTGGTACTATCACTTCTCAACTTCTAACACATATAGTGTATAAGTTAAAATCACAAAAAAGTTATGTTGATGAGGAAGACCCCATGAGTCCCAAGTCTGCGATACGGAAATGATAGATGAACTCAAAATATGACTAGTTTCAATTTGTAAATATGAAACTACTGCAAAACAGACGGTTGAAGGCGAGCAGTGAGAGATAGATCGCGCAGACGTCGTTACGCCCTACTCAAATATAATTAGTGCGACAAACTGAAGTAGAATAGCAGTGGCGTGTAAATTATAATAAATTAATGTAAATGCAAACAAAATACATACATATAGAAATAATATATTACCCAATCACTACATTGTTTTCATAGGTTAACGAAAATTATTGAACTAATCTAATCACTAAAGCTGGCCCGTTTTAACAAATTGACTGGCATCGGTAAGGGCCATGGTGTAACTTATAAGAAATTACTTCTAACGTCATATCTATTAACAGTTGTTTATGTTTGTCACCGTACACTTGCGTCATTAATAAACCTAACCGCTAAACTCGAGGCTAAGCTTCTACGCCCGTTAGTAGATTGTAAAGTATATTTTCAAAATGAACCAGGTGTATATATTTTATTTTTTGACATTTTACATGTTTAAAATAAAATATTTGCAGAAACTCTAGATAAATGAAACAAAAAAACACAATAGGTGAAATATTTGACTCTTAATAATTGATTAAATATTTTTAAGTTTACAAAATAAAATACAAAAAAAAAAACAAATGCTCTATTGATGTCTCACACAAATGACAGATACAAACATAATGATAGCACAAAATATGCTGTAAACATAGTGAAATGAATATGAATTTTTATGGCTTTAAAATCATTATATAATAATGATCCTTACCCAAATGAACTCATAAGTAAATATCGAATAAAACTGTATCAGAATTAATTAGAAAAAGGTTATATATAAAATTTGCTTGAAGTGCATCAACACCCATGTTTGAATGCAAAAACCAGACTAGAGTTGGACTGATACCGATACACTGAATTTTCAGATACTGGCCGATACCTGAAGAAATTGATACTTTTCACTGAAAAATATCTGAGTAATAATACACTAGCACAAAACAACAGGACTTCAAATATGGTACTGTTTTACAGGCAGAGATTTCCCCGAATGCCTCCGTCATTTGTATAATGTGTGTGACTATTTTGGTAGCACAGAGCAGAACGTCAAATAAAATAAAACAAATTAAAAATAAATAACCATCACTATACCTATTACTTTAGTACTTTATGTTTACCTACTCTCTATGAAGGTGTAACGATGATAAAAAGTATAAAAGGGGTTCTGACTATAGCTAATTAAGCTTGTCACCATTTTCAGATGTATCTTAATATCTGCTGTCTGAGTATCGGTGTCGGTATTGTAACACCACCCTGTATATGCGTTTTTAGAAATTATAAAGATAAATCATAAATCTAAATTATCAATATCATCCAAAGAAAAGCTGCGGGGGCTGCATAGAATGTAACAACAGTTTTGCAATGCTGCAGCTTCTGTGGGAAATAAACTGATAAGCTACCGCACCGCGCCGGTTGAAGGGAAGGGGCGTAAGAGAAGAGGAGAACGGCACGGAAGTAAAAAAATTTAAAAAAAATCGTGTTTTAACGTATCATAAAAATCTCCAAATCATTTAAAAGTTAAAACAACAATTAATCCAGCCGTATTCTCCGTGTGAACACGTGAAAAAGTGTAAAGACAGATCCCCTACAAGAACAGAAGACACCCTGAATGTTGATAAGTGTATCCCAATTTATTTCCGTAATTTTAATTGTTTGTATTTCAATCTAATCATAATAGTTATAATTTGGGTTGAGACTTATAAGTCGATATTACTAGGTAGTTTTATTTAACTAACACTGATCATGCGGTTTTTTTGTTAATGTTATTTTAAATTTTAAATTCAC
>JANEYF010003558.1:0-80044 GCA_029963845.1 Rhamnusium bicolor | reverse complement strand
TTTTAAGAGGATATGGCTCATACACTACGTATATATAATTTTCAAAAGATTCTTTTCCCTATTGCGACCAATGGAAACCCATACAGTAATTGAATGGTCGGCCGTAACAACGTTGTAAGTCGAAAAATTCGAAATACGTTTTTACATGGAACAACATTCTATGTACCGTGTATTATCCTACAACTGCCGTAAGTGGCATTATTATCAAATACTGAAAGACGTATTTATTAGAGCAGTTGAAATAAGATATTCACGAAAAACTCTATATAAACGTATTTCCGTAATTCCAGAGATTATGCTTTTTGTTACTTACAACGTTGTTATGGCCGACCATTCAATTATTAATTTGAAAATTTCCGATTTAAACCAATAAAAATGAATCCACATCCCAATACATTTCCCATACAACTTGTAGAAAACCATATAATTCCACAGCTTGTTCCAATATTTTTTAATACTGTTTTTTGTTGGTATTTGAAGCAAGGTTGGCTGTAGGTTATGTGTCGGCACGTAAATGTGTTCATGCATGTATGATACAAAATATCTTTGATTTCTTTTTGACGAATTCTGTAATATCCAAAGTTGATAACGTCAATTTACTATAAACGCTCACACAAAGAGGACTGGAGGTATTGAGGGATGTAACACTAAACTAACCACACACATAATTATTTTTTACTACCAGTTACCTACATGAAGAAAGCAACCATATTACTAATATCTGTTCAAATGTTTTGGGAGTTATACTAGTAGGTATTGGATCACTTGGGCGTGGAAATTTCTTGACCATGAGAACCTATGTCAGCATACATCAAAAGAAGCTGCTGGTCAGGTGTTAATTGGCTGCCACCAGATGTCAACGACCTTGAATTATCTATCTGTATCAACCCCTGTGGCTCCCATACTGGACCATCCGTACCTATGGCCCCCCACACTAGAGATCCTGACTCTAACACGGGGGCCTTAGTATAAGCAAAGCATTAATAAATTTAAGTATAATTCACTTAGTATAAGTTTGATTAGTCACTCTATCTATAAACAAAGATTTAGAACCAGAAGAGCATTAGGTACGGGGTCGAAACTCCTACCACTAAATAGCCCTTAACAAGAAACCAATCACGAGTTATAATAAGGAAAAGTATTTATTTTTTGTCATACATTTCCGATAATAGTTATTTACGTAACAAGACCGGACATTAATTTTTACTGGACGAGCCAGAAACTTTTCAGTGAACCCAGTAAAGATGCTTTCCGAGTGCGTTACGTACAATATATTTTCTGCAACAGTTCTTGCTAGTCTTAAGAAACTTGAACCGAATTCATAAAATTCAACTGACAGATGTCAGACGCTTACTTTTTAAAGAAGATTGGATTAATCATTTTTAATTATTATTATATACAGTTTTGCGGACCAAAAGTGTTTCAGTAAGTATTTACAATATAATATTATGTCTGCATAAGAGACGTCACTGGGAACCGATACCTTTGTCCGAGCTCTAGTAATTAAGAACAAACGTTATTTCGAGTACACAATTAGAAATATACTAATTGATGGTCTGCTAATGATATCTTGACGACTAAATTCCAAAAATACCAATTATCTTTCTTATAGTTTTTTTTTTATTAAATTTGCTTATGTCTACCTAGTGGAGCAAATAATAATCGGAAAAACTAAACTGTGGCATATGTTAAAATTTTTAATGTCAATGTCCTTGGGACACTTTATTTTATAGCAGTGCTCTACAATTTCTCTTTATACTAGCTTTACATGCAGCCACTGCCGCTGCTACTCGCGCTGCCCGCTGTCCTGCCCTATAGCAGCCTTGAAGCAAGTGACTGTTTACATACAGCTGGTACGCGTATGGAGGACATAGAAACTGCCGCAGCGACAGCGCTCTGGCATGAGCAGTGGCAGCGCGAGCGACGTGTTTACATACTCGCGCTGCCCACTTCCCTGCCCAATTCCCTGCTAACTTGAGCTGCATGTAAACCCGCCATTAGGTAAAGAACCCTACCAATCGATTTTTAACACGGCAATACACTACTAATTAAAAGGATAATAAATTGAAACAGATAAATTTCGTCCACTTGCGCACATTTTTTATATTCTAATGAATCTAACGTATAAAACTCGAAAACATGCAATTATTTTTACTAGTACCTAATTAATTGTCGATTGATATCCACTGTATTCACATTGCACAGATGTTACATTATTATTAGTAGCTACATATTTTTTTTTAATGAATTTTATACATTTTAACACCAAACTGCAAATTTATCTTATTTAAACTCTTCGTTTCACACATAGTTCATAAATTTTTTTATAAATAGTTATAGAATTTTGTTAAATTTAAGTTAGTTAAAAAAACATAGACTGATGTTTATAAAACCATAAAAACATCAAAATATTTTCAAAAGCCATATAAAATGTCAAAATTTTTGTAATTGTTATTTATTTATAAATCAAATATAGTTTCTCACACTTCGAGTTTGGCAAACAGCTGCATTCATCCAATTCCATATTTCAATATTTTGTATTTTTTTTAACTTACCAAATACTACACGATATCTTTTCCCTTCAGCTAAAACTGCCCAAGAACGTATCGATTGCGACTGCTTCTCGGTAAATTTTTCTAATGGTTTACCATCTACATAGAGGCTATAAGAAAAAGCAAAATGGGGCATAGGATCTACTCTTAACACACATTTTGCATGTTGCTTTCCTATGGTAAATATTTCTTCTCCTACTAATTTGAACATCCATTCTCTTCTAATTATTTCCTGAAATTGATGGTCAGTGTGAGATATCCACATACAAAATGTAACAATTTAGAACAAGCAGATATTTAGCATTTCGACCTAAAAAAGATCGAACATTTAATACACAGAAATTCGTTAGAAATTAAGAAACAAGTTCCTTCGGCTGGGCCTTCAACTTTTAATAAGGGGGATGTGAGCAATACTGAGTTATTTTCGTAATGTTACATCAGATGAAGATAAGGATTCAAAAGTAGATCAGAATATCAGTGCTTGTCAAAAAAGACTTTTAGGAGTAAAAAGATAATCATTTTTACGCAAATGCTGATCAATTGTCAAGTTCGGCATAAGATTGTTTTGATATGTCAGCTGCTACACTAGCAACTTCTATATTAAAGGATGTTGGATTAATAACAAGAAAAATTATAGATTGTAAGAAACGAGAAGAAAACGAAAAAATATAAAATAAAATCAAATGTAAGGAAATGTTATGCTATTTATTTAATAGTTGAAAGGATAGAACTCTTCTTCAACGAAATAAAGGCAACAACGGTTTTTTAACAGTTATCAAAAGGCATATTGTGTTAGTAACCTGGATCGAAATATTTTTGCTACCTCACTTTTTTGTGTGGTACAGAAAAATAAACTGAAGCCGATATGATAACTTTTTTTATGAAATTACATGAATTTGACCAACATTGTTACAGGAAGTAATACAATTTATGAAAATATTGGCATCAAAATGGTATTAATCATCGATTTAATTTTTTTTTTTTTTTTTTAGGCATTAGGACTTAGTCCATACAGCCAGTTGCACTTATATTAACTAAAAGGTAAACTAATGCTAACATGAAAAAATACACTGGGAAAATACAGGGACACTCTCTTCTCGCCTAGGGGCCTATCAAGGCATTTTGTTTTTTTAAAAAAGACATCACAGGTGCGGCCACGGGTAGATTAGGAAAATAAACAAAGATAACACAAAGCAGCAAATCTACACCTAAATTCTAACGCCGCTTCTTTGGATAAATAATATTAAACAGTTCAAAATTTCGATTTTGTCAAGATGCATCAAGGTCAGTAAGTTGAATGGTGTTGGAATATTTATTTCTAGTAATCTACTGTATAGTTCATTACTTTCGTTTATGTGTTTACCACAGTTAAAGAAAATATGGTCTAAGTCACCCTCAGTATTACGTGTCACATAAATTTGATGTGACAAGTCCCAGTTTATAAAGGTGTGTAGGATAACTGCCGTGTCCAAATTTTATCCTGCTGATGAAAGTTATATATTTCCTAGGTAAGTTGAAGTTATCATGCCAAAATTCGCTAGGGATTTCGGGACTTATTTTACAATACCTCGTGGGGTTCGTAAAAACGAATTCTTGCCACAAGTTGGACCACTTTCTTTTGGCTTCACGTTTGTAGATATTTACACAATCATCGTAACTTAACAGGTTTGGGGTGTCTATTCCAGATATAATACTTTCCTTAGCGATTAAGTCCACCTTTTCATTAAAGTGAATACCGCTGTGAGCTTTAACCCACATAAAAGTAACATGGCCACCATTTAATTGAAATTGGTTAATCAGTGTTTTAATTTTTACAATAAAAGGATTGGATGGAATATTTGGGGGATGACTATTATTAAGAGAGGTTAAAATGGACATAGAATCTGAGAAGATAATATAGAATTTACCAAGATTTGCGGAGACTATATATTCCATTGCTTTGTAAATAGCAGAAGCTTCTGCTGAAAGAATTGAAGATTCATTATTTAATTTAAGTTTTGTGGAAATATTATATTGAGGAATTATATAAGCTGAACCAGTTCCATGAATTGATTTTGACGCATCTGTATATATTTGTGTACACTGTGACCACCGATCCAAATTTTGAAGAAAAATGCTGTGGGTTTCTACCTGATTCTCACTGTATTTGGGGATTATTACTGGGAATTCAGAACTCAAATCAAAGAAATCATATTCTGGTGTGGGTGGATATAATGGCTCGATAATTTTAAATGAGTCGGAAATTTGACGGAAGGCAGTACATAGAAGTGGAGAATTTCTTTTTTTGTCAGAATTTATTAACTAGGTCGTGAATACTTATTTTACAAATTTTATCTAAAACGTCCGAATTTTTGCTTTTGCATTTTAAAATAAATTTTTTAGAGAGATATTCTCTTCTTAGCTACAGCGGTGATTCCAATGCTTCTACACGTAATGGTTCAATGGGGGTAGATGACATAGCACCTAAACAAATTCGAAGGGCTTTATTCTGAACTATGTTAATACGTTTTAGGTTAGTGTTGGAGGCAGAACCATAGAATATTGAACCGTAATCTATAATGGAACGAATATAAGATCTATAAAATAAAAGAGAAATTCTTTGATCGGATCCCCACCATGTTTTTGTAGTAGTTTTGAGAAAATTAAGTCCTTTCTCACACTTATTTATGATGTTCTCGATAAAAGGTTTCCAAGTCAGTTTCTTATCTAAAATGATACCCAAGTATTTTAGTCATTTTTAATAGGGATCTCAAATTTACCTAATTTTATATTATTGGTATGTTCAGTTCTGTGTCTAGTGAAGATTGTTGTTACAGATTTTTCTTCTGAGATTTCAAACCCCTTACTGAGCAACCAAGATTCGCATTTACTAACATCATAATTTGCTGTACTTTTACAAACGTTTAAGTTTTTGTTTTCGTATGTAAATACAAAGTCATCTGCGTATTGAATAATATCCATATTGAGATTAAGGAGGTGTATATCAGCAGTATATATGTTGAACAAAATAGGACTCAAAACGGAGCCCTGTGGAAGACCGGATGATGTATAACGCGGCCCTAATTTTTCGTTGTTAAACTGGCGTACATAGACTGCTCTATTCTGAAAAAGGCTTACAATAGTTGTAGCTATATGAGAAGGAATGTTAAATTTAACTAATTCATTTTTGAATATGTGAAGATTTACTGATTCATATGCTCGTTTAATATCTAAAAAGATTGCCATGAGATAATTATTATTGGTAAAGCAGCTCTGAATATCTGTTACTAGATTGGCTATGGCGTCTAGGGTTCCAAACTGTCGTTTAAATCCAAATTGTTGTTTGGGGAGCTGACACTCATTTCTAAGCCACCACTCAAGTCTATTTTTTCTCATTCTATCGAATGATCGATTTAAAATGAATATTTAATTTATTGGCAAAACTGGAAAACAGTCAGTGTTACTGTTACTGAGCCACCAATAACAAAAAACTCTACTGTCAAATTTCCAATGATCTTAAACAAATAGAGCTATTTAATTTTTCTCGCCATTCTCAGACCGTGGAGTGTCGCGTAAAATTGGTGATCGAGGCATTCCATTAGTTCGTGGACTAGTGACCAGAGATGAATTTATACCATCCAGGATTGCTTCTCGACAGTTATTGTCGAATGTTAATACCAGGTTCACAGAGACAGCCCTACACGTTATCATGTATAAGGTAGAAAGGATCTTTCTTTATAAGGAGGTCGCCATGATAGAGTTTTTCAATATTGAGAGAGCCTTTAATACGGCAAAGACTGCTACCATATATTATTTCCCTTCGGACAAAGGGTACTGCTTCAGTACTGGTTATATAGGTGAAATATGTCTGGAAGAGACGAGTTAGTGCTGCTTTAGAAAACTGACAATTGGACGTCAGACTGAGTGACGGCTGTCCGCAAAAGCAGCTGTCCATCACCCCATCTAGTGTCTAATAATAAATGGTCTCATGGAGCGCCTAACTTCGGAAGGATGCAATGCAAAGGCATATGCTAACGACGGGCTGGTGCTAGTGAGCAACCACTTTCTAAACATTGTTTGTAACACAATACTGGCAACCTGTAGAATAATAGATGGTGTGGCGAAATAGGTCTCTCAGTCAATCCCATCAAGACTGAGATGATCCTTGTCACTAAGAGAAGAAAAATAGAGAATATTAGGGTGACAATCATGTATGGTAGATATCGTGCGCTCACGCAGGAGATCAGATACCTGGGGAGCGACCTTAGAAACTGCTGCAAATCGACAACGTCATAAGTCGACTGCAACTTAATTCTGGCAATTACGCCAGACGTTAGGTAGGAACTGGAGCCTCAACCTATGGATCTTACATTGGTTGAACATGGCGGTTATCAGACCAAGGCGATCACGTCCTAAAAGCTGGTAAAAATCCAGAGACTAGTTTGACTAGAGATCACTGACGTAATGAGGACGACACCAACAGCTGCTCTGGGGGTTCTGCTGGCGGAAAGGAAAATCCCCATCTCTGCCCAAAAGGTGAGAGAAGCGAAACACCAGCTAAGGTTCGGAAAGGAAATATACTCTCACTCTTCCCAATAGGTAAGGAATGTTACAGAGCAGATAATATACATCTGCTCCGACAGCTATGCTGCTCTGAAAGCGGTATGCTCTCCCAGGACGACATTAGCTTTCGTTCAGGAGTGCAGGTGTACCCTAAGAAGGCTTGCCAGAAACGAACAAGTAAAACTAATGTGGATTCCGAGGCATACCGGGGTTCCAGGCAACGAAAAGTCTGACGAATTGGTTAGACTATCAGGAGCCCTACCTATATTGGACATTACAAGAAGGTAGGACACGACAGTCCTTAATGAGTGGTTTCACAACACACTAACGAAACTTGAGGACCAACAGGGCTTGTAGACAAATTCTAGATTTTGTGACGAGACCGAACAAGTCGAGATCGGCGTGGTTATTAGGCCGGAGTCGAAAAACTTTGAATCTTTTAATCGGAGTTACGACAGGCTACTGCACACTTAGGGGACATCTATCATTGATAGGTGTTGAGGAAGACCCTACATGTCCAGGATGCGGGAAATATGATGAAACTTCCTACCACTTCCCGAGGCAGTGTGAAGCATTCAGATGCCTGAGGCATGTTGTAATTATAATTGCAATTTAGTACATTTCAATTTCCCAAGTAATTGTAATTGTACAATTAGTATAATGTACTTGTACTTGTATTTGTCTTAATAATTTGTCATTCTCGTAAACACTTTCACAATTAGAATTACTTTGTCATTTTATTTATTTGAATCTAGTAGTATTTTCTGCAAAAATGAAATAAACATGTTAACAATGGATTGTTATTTCTGTTTTGTATACAACTTTATAATTAGATTATTTATTGTAAAGATATATATTTTATTCTTTATATCATAACATCAGTAAGGTGTATTGCAAATAATCCTGCCGTTAAACAAAACATTGCAACAGGAATATTATTGTTATATGTATGTGACTATATAAATATTTAACATATACCCACATATGAGATTATTAGGACAACATAGGATAGTGACTTTTTGATTTTTCAAATTAAAATTTATTAGTTATTTATACAATTTACAATTTCCCTCATTTTTAGAGAAACGTTTAAGAAACCACCTGTATTAGACTGAAATATAATTACTAATTGTAACTGTACTTACATACATTTTCCATAAAGTAATTGTAATTGTACTTAAGTACTTTTTTTGTACTTAGCACCTTCCCCGGTGAATTCTGAGTTGTTTTTATTAAAAATGCAAACTAAGAGTCGGATTATAAGGGAATTTTATAGTAATATTTAAAAAATTACCATTACACTTAAGGAAGTGGGAATATCGAAAGATGTAATCCCAAGAAATTAATTTTTTTGTAGGTGCCTGGATGTATAGCCACTTTTTCGCGAAAGAACTGTTTCCAATAATTTTATTTTGCCTCTTTCGCTCCACCCTCAATAACCAGTGATAGTTAAGATGGCTAGAATTTTCCCCTCGAAGTTTATTGGTTAATAAAGATAAGAAAATATGAGTATAATTAAAGAAGTAACAAGTGTAATAAAATAATGTTATATTTGAATAAATGATTTTTTTTACTTCTGTCATCTACAACTGAATTATACATTTTTTTAAAAAAATTTTTTTATGCATCATCTAATCACATTTTTGTGGTTTAACTTCGTATACACTGGACCAATTTAGCTGACCATATCTAAATCTGAGATAAACAAATTTAATATAGAAAATCTTATATTAATCGGTTCCTAAGATATGGCGCCTATAAATCTGACCACCAAATATTGGAGGATTTGATATTCCCGACGAAAAGACAGGGTGGTTTAGGGAGATGTGTTTTGTAAGTTTGACTATCGATATGGATTTTACTAATTACAACTGAATATATTACGCTTTCGCAATAGTGTAAGCGTAATTTATAATATAGTGTTGCCGGAACAACAAATGTTAATGTACTAGATCACAAGCTCAAAATGTACTAGATTATACTAAAATGTATGGATTCTCATTATACATTTTATTTCATTTCTAGGACATGTTTTTGTATTAACAATTTATAACAGAAAATATTTTAATGTGTCGTTTATATGCATTTTGAGACTTAGTTGGTGCAATTCATCTGTGGATAATTAATAATACTGATTTTAATTTCATATCACCTAAATTAAATTAATATACACGAAACTTGTAATTTCATATTTGCATTTTCAAAATGTCAAATATCAAAAGTCAAAATTAAAAATAGAATTAATTATGTTACTTGCACCATCCTTTAAATTGTATAGTAAGATAGTATTTGAAAATTGATAAACGAAAAGTGCTATATTTGTATTACAATTCTCAATGTTTAAAATATAATCAATTGTCTAATTCCTGCGATATTTTTATTATTATTCTATGTGGTTCGGACTCCACAATAAATTGTAGGGCCTTGTCTCTCTTTATCTAACAATCATTTCTGAATACCAGGTGGTCATTTCTGTGAATTGAGAGGTGGTTGAGAAAATATTTTGAGAAAAATAAATTGTTTAATTAGGTGCTATTCACTTACCTTTCCATCTATCCTTAGCACTCTCTTGCCGCTTGTGGTACCATGTTCGAATTCAACTGTGTGCACTCCGTCTAAAAGTGGAACGCTCCAATATGCGACAAGGTCCGTTCTTTCTTGAGAATTAGATTTTGACAAACTGCCGCTTTCTGCCATACTTCTCCACGAATCAATGTTTGTGTGTAAAAAAAACATCGAAGATTTATAAATTTCCAATTTCCATCGATATTAATTTGGCCTTGTAAGCGCAAAACGTGACCTAGGAATGAATATTTTACAATCAAAATAATAGTAAACGATTTTCCAATACCAGTGGCGTAGAAAAGGATTTTACTGAATACATTTTTTTTATTACATTTGTTCTATTTTAATTTCATATAGACGTATATGGAATTATATGTATATACAGGGTGTTTAAGCAAATGTGGAAAAACTTTATGAATGGAATAGATGTAAACAATGTTTTTCTCGATTGTAATCAGTTGGCAGTTTAGCTGTCAGTATATTGAGCTATTTTTGTGTTGAATGATGGTGTCAGTGATTAGTTTATTATCCACTATAGACAGCATACTATGATATTTTATCCGGTCTATTCAAAAAAGCTCTAAACATTGTTGACTGTCGATTTTACGCTTAAAATATTGCAATTCTATCGATATATACTAACGAAACACTCGAACTTAAATAATAATAATTACATGCTGTTTATGTTGTAAATAAGATGCTGTTCAAAATTCAAGGGCCGTTGATATTTTGGTCACTTTCTCACTGTATATCTTCGGTTAGAGTTGACCAGTTGAAGCACGATTTGAAATATTTTGAAAGAAAATTCATTGACATTTTATATAAGGCTCAGTGATTACTTATTGAAGCGTAATTTGTATCGTAAGATATACAGGGAGATTTTCAGACCCAATGCATTGTTCCGTAAATTTAACACCATCCCAGTTCTTTCAAAATCGTTGCATTTTTTAACCACTCGCATCAAATTTATAAAAATGGTTCAAATATGTGAAAGTGACACGTTCGAACAAACGTTTGCGCATAACTGACGAACACACATACTACAACTTTTCTGCATTTATTAAATCCGCAGCTGCTTGAGGAACGAGGAACTATTTCATCATGGTCGTCAACTGGTTCTGCATAAACCTGTATGAACTTGAAGGAAAATAATTGAAGTAGGTTCAGATTTGGTGATCAAGGAGGCTGTGCAATTGTCGTCTTCCAATCCAACGACTAGGGAAATTGTTGTTTAATAAATATCCAATTTCTATACGAAATTGTGCTAATGCCTCGTCCTGTTGGTGCCATAAATATAGTCTTCTGAGTGATGCAAGTAATAGTGGTTAGCGCTATCTCAAAATACCAAATACAATACCTAAGTAAGACCACCATTTACAAACCACCACCGCCTCTGAAACGATCATTTTCGAAATTGATGAGGATTTTCATCTGAGTACATGTGAAGATTGTAAGTATTTATGTATCTTTTTGAGTAGTTTCATCACTTCAGAAACAGTTTTCGAGAAATCTGGCAACTTGATTCACAATTACCAAAATTAAGAAGTTGTCCGAGACATATAGTTTAACTTCCTTCAGGAACATTTGGTTGTCACTAGTCGATGTTTAATATATTAACCAATGGAATTATAGCCTTCGAGTTCATAAATACAATCCAGTCCCAGTGTCTTAGGCTATTACCAATGGAGACCTAGCCTTCGTGTTTGTGAATAGAACTTCACTTAGGTATCGCAGATAAATACGAATAAGGTTCTAGCCTTCGTGTTGAATCTGACAATGTGTTGCGGAATTTATGTACCGTCCGGTCGAAACACGAACCTACTAAAACTGACAAGGGACATAAGGGTCAACTTGAAGATATAGCACATTCGCGATTAGAAAGTCTCATTAATAACCTGTCCCTGGATTGATATCCTGCCATATTATCACGTTTATATATCGTAACCACTTGCACTTAGATATTGCATCAACCGCCTGCCGTAGTACCGCCTTCATCACTAGCCACTGTAGGGTCATTAACTGCTTACTATAAATACCAGTCATTCCGTAGTACCATTTGATTTTGTAAATGTATGTACTAAACGATTAGGTCTTGCCTGCTTAGAAAATCTAGTAGAAGTAATTTCCGTAACGTAGCTTTACTTCATATACCTGATCAGTCGTGCACCGTACTTACATTATGACAAACTTTTGTTTGGTTCACTGGCTTGCTTTCCTGATATGTATGTTAATATTTACACCGTAAAATAATATATTATTTTATTTCATTCTCTCTTCTGTGAGAAATGTCAAAATAAAAATAGAGTAAAGTTGAAATTCTAAACTTTTTGTTAAACATAGATATAAATAACGCATAGTGTTGCAAATCGAACATTATTTTCGACTGGCAAGTCGTTCATTTTTATATGACCCTACAATCATGAAAACCGTACCCCTGGACATGCTGTTTCTTCACTGCAGCTCCCCAATCTTTATCATACCGCTAGTAAAGTGGTGTTCCTGCACTTTAAAATAGGAACTGGCGCTCGAAACTGTACTCATTAGTAATCAAACGAGAAAGGACAAGAGCCACAAGACAAATTATAACGTTCTTCTTCAAAGAATGCATACACTGTAAAATAAATTATTAAATTAAGGCAGCGTTTTCATCAGTTTGCCAACTTAAAACTGTAAATCGCACTTAATTTTTTTTATTAAAATAAACAAAAACAGTGATATCATTGTAAATACAATTCACATTTAGTAAGTGAAATTACTGACAAAACTGATATCTACTTTTTATTATTTATACGTAAAACTCACTAAATAAAAAACTAAAAATTCGTATTTTATATGATGAAAACATCGTATTAATCTAGTACTACTGTAGACGTAAATCATAGGCCACTATTAAATCCAATAAAAAGTAGACAAGTTATATGCAGAAATTGAGGCAGAAATATACTTTTATTAATTTTTTCTGCGATCGTCCAGAAAGTTAATGTTTTTGGTCACTTTTTGGAAAATACATCTTTACATTGTTCAAAATTAAACGGTGTTCACATTTACCATTAAAAATATTGTAAAAGTGGTGTGAAAATTTACACATTTTGGTGTAAAATCAAACACCATCAAATATTGTAAAAAATACACTCATTTATTGAGTAAATCTTACCATTTTTTGGATTAGAAATTATCTTAAATACTACATTTTCATATATTATACACCATGCTTAGTGTGATTTTACGTTTCTGCGATTGCGTCAAATATCTGACGCATGGTAATCAGTAATTAACAGTTGATGTTGATGATCATACAATACACAAAACCGTGTCTTGACTTACATTTGGTAGATATTTTATATATTATCTTCAGTGGCGATTTATGTGCTGTGAGCTGTAGAACACAAAGAAAAACAGAAAAATGAGAATAGCGATTGGATTATTAAAATCTATTACGGGGAAACGAATGACTTAAATATACATAGTTATGTCATTCTACATCTTTTTAGTGCAAAAGACAATATACTCCATATAGTGTATAGTGTACAATTAATTGAGTTATCTGAAATGTGGCATTTACATTTAATAAAATACATGACATTTTCACATTTTTGTAGCTTATTTAAAATGAATGTGTTTTCTATCTCTTAAGAATATCACCTTTTAGAAAATTTGTATTTTCAAATTCAACAATTATAAGGTGTATAAATTAATCAAAAATAAAGTATAATTTTACAATTCATAGGTGTAAACATTTTACACATAAATAATGGTAAAATTTTACACTGTACCATTGGTGTCTAGTATACACCTAATTGGTGTGTCCCAATATGTACCCCGTGTGGTGTCAATTTGGTGTGAAATTTTACACCGTATTTTCAACTGTGTACTGGTCTAGCCCGGTAAAGTGACATAAGGGATCGGTAAAATCTTTTTAAGTTAAAAAGCTTTTTAAAAGTAGTAGAAACGGTTGCAGAAAAAAATATTGTACGCAACACTTCCGAAAAGTGTCTTTAGTGGACTCGCCGGAGCTCGCCTTGGAAACTACCAGCGAGCTCAGTAAATAATCACTTTCCAGTCTTGTTACGTAAATAACCGTTTTTGTAATTTAATTTAATTGTTTAAAATTTAAAAGTTTGTCCTAGAAAAATGGTAAGAGTGAGTGCTGTGGAAGTGAAAATGATTTTTTTTAAATTTATTACTATTATTATTATTTATTACTAAACCTGCATGAATTGATTTGATTTTGGAATAATGTCAAGCTTTTTTTATTATTTATTTATTTTGCACTAAATTTAAATAATATGAGAGTATACTTACTATGATCGTTAGTTTATCGTGTTAAATTTCACTGACAATTCACAATTTAAAAACAATACGATTTTATATCACCTTATATATACCTTTTGTGATACATATTATCTTTTGAAGATTTACTTAAATATAAACACAGTTTCTACTTTAATAATATACCTCAAGTTCTTGATTTCGGTATGCATATATGAAGTTTAGAACGCCACTGATTGTTTCACTAGGTACTTACGTGGTGTAAATATAGGTAATGTTTGTATTCCACAGTGTATCGTCCTTTAGACTTGTGGTTTTCAATAGAAGTTATTGAATTTTGCTAAAGGCGAATAAATCAGACAACAGGGTTGCATTGTTGAGGTAATCGATATTATATTGTAGCACAGTTTCATTACTTAGAATAACATATAAATTTATCCTTTTAACGAATTTAAGCAAAACGTCTAATCTGGGATCTAGTAATTTTTATAACCTATCTTACAATTAGTTAATGTGCATGTAATATGCATGTAAAAAATGTTTTCGTACACAAAATAGAATTAATAAAAAGGGTTCCGGTACCTACCCATCCATATCATGTATTCATTATTCGGCTAATTCGATTAACGGTTTAAAGTTATAGCGACTAGCCTACTCTTTTTGATTTTGGAAGTGAATAGACGTTGTTAATCGACTAGTATTAGTCGACTCGATTGATTAAACGATTCGATTAATTTTAGTCAGACGTTTAATTTTAGTCGTTTGACTAATTTTAGAAGGCAGACTAATTTTGGTCGGTCGATTAAATTATAGACTGACTACAGTTAGTAATATTGACCTCATGCTTCATTTATTCGATTACCTTTATTTAATAATATCAACATTACCATTATGAACCTTGTATTTATAATATTTATACGTATAGGATGATCATTTTAAGTACCTCGTTTGATTTCATTGCTTGGTTTTTTCATTTAGGAAAACAATTTCAATACAAGCCTTATGTATATCCACGTGTGGATCCACTGGTATGAATATTAAAATGTTGTAGCTGCAGTTTTTTCTTTTTTACCATTTTTTTCATGCAAAAAAAACTGATGTAATAATAACAATACACAAGATTCTCACTAAATTTAACGAATTTGTGAAAAAATATGACTAGTCTTAAGAGGGTTAATCGGATATTGGGATTTAAATTTAAAAGAGATAGGTACATAAATATATAATTTATTCATTCCAATTCTGCCAAATGGGACAGGACAAGTCAAAATATGATACATCTATAATTATTACTAAAGCTGGCAAATCGTGCGGGGAGACATAGGCGTACGCACCATAATAAGCATAATAAAAGAAATTAACTAGCAACAAAAGCAATAAACTGTTACAATTTATAACAATGTATGCACAACTTACCCTCTTAACTAGCTTGATAAACTACCTTGGTTATCATGAACTGGAGAAGATCTGTAAAAACTTTGCAGCATCAGTATTGTCTCCGTGAGTTATGTTCGCTGTGGTTAAAAATATGCTTATATTTTTAAAACGACCCAGTAAACACCAAAGTATGGGCCTTTAGTGGGCTTTTTTTTGGGCCTGCATTTCCATTAAAGACCCGTTAAAAGCGCCGTAAAGGCCTATACTTTGGTGTTTACCGGACCGTTCGACATCTATTGATGCACTATAGGCATACTTAAGTAATTTTTGAACGCATATAACGGATCTAGAGATGCACCGTCAGTACCATCACAAATTTCTCTTAATCTGGTAAAACCGGTGCCTTGCTTTAACACACGTGCGAACTTTTTCTCTAACGCGCTCATTTATTGCGTCACCTATAGCGTGTAGCAGTCGATTTACTTCGTCCACTATTTGCAATGACTCCGCTAACGATAATGCACTGTTGTGTAAGTTTTTCATGGCATCATATAATCTTTTATAGTTCCTGTGAATAGTTTTTTAAAGCTGTATCAAGGGAAATCTCTTCGAATTTGGTCTGATTTTCCTTAATAGCTGCAGCCTGGTTAGGATTGAATTGTAGTATAACAGCTTTTATTTGTTGTAAATATTCAGCATAATAAAAAGCTGCCTTCAACCATGTTCCCCAACGTGTAAGAATCGGTTATGGTTATGTGTTGATGAGACGGCAGATAGTAAAAAAAATCTATTGTAAATGTTATAGTACGTGTGCTGTAGGGGGATTCTAATTACACGAAGATGATATTGTCGAATTGATACCTTCGAGTCGAAGGCAAAGTCGAAATCGAACAAAAACCGATTCTAATCTATTTTCGAGATGGCCTACGAGTAGCGACCGTAGACTCTCGTAGCATTGAGTTTCGATCATTACCGAGATGACCCGAGTTATGGTGAATAGTGAAAAAACCTAACCTGAATTTTTGGAATTTGTTGTTTGTTTTGTTCGTGGAGTGCGAAAATCTTGTGAATCTCGTACATATTTTTTTTCGACCCTAGTTCAACATGTTGCCTGCATTTCACCATTTATTGGCAGAAATGGAAAGATTGGTTGAAAATGAGAGGCTTAGGAACCAGCGAAGACTGCTAAGGGATAATTCCAACCCATTTAATTTATCGGAAGCTAGATTTATTGAACTGTTCCGGTTAAATAAAGCAAGTGTACATGAAATAGAACAGTTATTAATACCACATCTACAAAGAAGACGAGACAGAAATGCTGTGCTTCCTAGAATAAAAATTTTCACGGCATGACCGCAACGCGGTCTTATCAGAGGTCCATTGGAGAAGATTTAAATTTAAGTATTAGTCAGATTGCTGTTCACAGGTACAAAACAGTATATCTAGAAGGCACATCTCATTTTAAACACCATAAATGTTGAATTCAGATGCACTTATGAAATAACGGAGCTAATCAATGAACATTTAATGCCTTTAAAGGTTAAATTTCCCCAAGACCGCAGAACTGTGCTTGTTAAAGACTCCACAATTTGTAAAACAACTTTCAGCGATCCATATAACTCTCGATTGAAAATCAGGTTGTTCTTCGCATTTCTGATTAAACCAACGACAACATTCAAGTCTACTAACAAAATCACTATTGTTTAAAGCTTGGACAATCGTAGGTTTCCACGGATTTTTCCTTTGTAGTAATGTCTTTCGATTTTATTTAAAACATTTTTCTGTAATTTTTACATTTTTCAAGACATTTTCAAGAAGTCGTTTTTGGGGTGGTTTTTATTTTTTTTGCAACCCCTATGGGTCAATTTTTAATTTTCGATCATTGATACTTGGTGACATCTTATAATTAATTTTTGTTCAAAAGGTCAGGCTTGGAGTACGAATGGAAATTTAAAATTCCCCAGCCTACTAAATTTTATTGAATGTTTTGTGTGAATTTGGTCGTTTTTAGAAAAACATTTTTAAAATTTTTCTAATTACTAACTAATTTGCATGCAAGAATGCCCTTGATGAAGAGGATTTCTTTGTTCAAATTTTGAACACTTTATTGACAATTTTATAGGAAATAAAACTTTAATAATCGTCTAAAGGTTGATATTATTAGAAAATTGTACAAATAAAGCATTTTGAGTAGATTTTAAGTACATAGATAATAATTAGTCACCGTCTGAATAAGTAACTTTATTGCCACTGGCTTTACAAAACTTTTTGATTTTCCATGTCCTACTATTTCGTTTTGTTAAGCAACGATAACTTTTATTAAATTAGTCCCTTGAAAAACAATTTTTTCCTCGGCAGGTGATACATCATCTGAAAGCTCTTTTTAATCGCAATCTGAAAACCGAAAAATCAAATATGGCTGCCATAAGAAAAACAAAAGTTACTTCAGATATCTCGAAAACAAAAGACTATCGAGCGTTCGTTTCTAGACCAAAATATTAGTATCCAAAAAGTGTACTAATAATGTAAAAGTTTAAAACCTGTCTGACTGAGAATTACTTGGCTACAGCCAAAAAGAGTAAAAACACAAAATTTTCGTTTTTCTGGAAAATTTCAAAATCGGTTTCAGTTAGCCTTGATTTCTTAACGGATTTGGAATCAGCACAAAATTTGCTAAAATTTATGTAATTTAACCGATCTTATAGCTCTTACCGTTTCCGAGATCCCAATGGTGAGCATCGAATTTTGGACACACGGTATATTGTTAAATTCAGAAAGAAACGTTCTTTAAACTGAACTGTATATACAGGTGTATGAAAAATAAAAAAGTTAAGTAATTTCCGGTTATAATGAAGGTGAAAAATATGAATGTAATTTATATTCAGTGGAATATCACATGTCCAATTCCGCAATTGATATATATGGTGCCGTTCAGTGGCGGTTTGTGGGTCAAGAGATAGGGAGGTCAATTAGAAAAGTTTACTGTATTACCTACCTTTTAAAGTGATTTAAATTCCAAGTCGATCCTCCGGTCTTTTGAGATGCAAAGTGGTCAATTACTTTTTCTACTAAAGTCTTTTATCTTCTTTATTAATGCCTTTTCTATGGTAATCGTAGCTAAAGAAGATAACCTTTTCCTGACCCATGGTATTTCTTAAAAATGTCTTTATTCTTTTTAAGGTGGAAAAACAACGTTCACTTTCGACGGTAGTCATAGGGAGAGTATAAAGATTTTTAACAGTTTGACACTTTCAGAAAAAGTATTGCACAAATTATTGTTAATAAAAAGCTGTAACAAAGCAATTGCACCTTCACTGTTGGAAAAATCTTCTCGCTATATAATACTTCTAATTCATTTTTAAGTTTCAAATGATGTATGACTGGATACTCCGTTTTAACTAATTTAAACATATCTTGAGGAAAGCTTTTTTTATAATCTCTAAATCGATCTGCGTGAAATAACTGAGACACTGCTAAATGATTACTGAAGCCAAACCTGTTTTTGATCTCAGATGTAATTATATCACAAACTTCTAATGAAATTCTCCTTTTTGATTCTTCCGTTTTACATCTCTGGGCAGACTGCATGGATGTTTCCTCCAAATAGTTATTCAAAATTTTATTTCTGATGTCTTCAATTTTACTATTAAAAACGCCAATACGCTTATTTACTGTTATGACATCGATATTACATTTTTGTGATTGATTGAACAATATATCACAATGAGGCATAACTAAATGAAAAAAATTTAACCAGTAAAGGAAATGTTCATTTTGTAAGTAGTTTTTTAAACCAATAGCTTGGTTTAGAGTGTGGTTTTCTGATTCATTATCAATGATTTTTTCTAAACAATCTAATAATTCTATTCGATAGGTATAAACAGTCTCTATGTACTTTGTATTAAAATTCCATGGTGTTGGAGCCGCTTTAGGTAATCTCACCTTAACAACATTACTAACACGGCTGTTCTTTTTGGCAATTTTCCAAAAGAATGAAGAAAAGCTATGTAAATTAATAAAAAAGAATTTATGCTTTTATCCTGACTTGATGCTTTTTGTAAAATTAAATTTAGTTGATGAGCGTAACTATGAATAAAATTTGCTGAAGGATAACGTTTTTTAATTTTGGCTTGTACACCTCCAAAAGCACCACTCATTACTGATACTCCATCGTAACTTTGTGTTATCAATTTTTCAGGACTCTCATTAATTTTCAGACATTCTAACACTTATAAAATTACATCTGTCAAATGCTGCGATGTCGTTCCTTGGAGGCTGAATAAATTTCCAAAATCTCTCACATACAACACCGTCTAAAACGTATCTAAACACAAAAAACTACTTGTACTTTATTATGTCCATCTTTCAGTTTTAATATATTTTGTACAACACTCATATTTAATAGTAAACACCAAAAACACTGTTTTACTTAATTTCACGACAAGTAGAGATTTACTAATAAAATGTTCACAAATAAAAACATTAAAAACAACGCGACAGAATTTACCGACCAACACGTACCTAGTCAGCATTAAGACTACTTTACTGAACTTCGTACGTTATCGTTTACGTAAAATGTGTCAGGGACATTGTCCCCGCCAGTGTTTTCTGTCTCATTTGCTTTCTGACGATTCGCGCATAAGTCTATTTCACTTTAATTCGTTGTAAATTCGGTCCGTAGCTAGCTTTAAGGACAAGTTGTGGATTGACCTAAGATTTATAAATTCTATAAATGAATAATGTAATAAATATGAAATCCTGCGATCTAAATATTTGAATAATATTGTGCATAGAACGAACTAGAAACTTTAAAATATTTTTTAAGAATATTAAAAATATATATATTATATATTTTTAAACTTCAGAAAATGAATAGCTCTTTTTTATTTGTATGTGGGACGTCATTGACCAAATGACCCTATAGAAGAACCGCCAGTGGTGCCATTTTGTATATTTCCTGGTTTTTGGCCACAACTTTTTTATTTGACGTTCAACTGTTTTTTTTTTAATTCGGATTCCTGACAAAATAAATACAGAGGTAATACATAGTTTTGCAATTTTTTTCTAAGTAAAATTAGCAATAAAATCGACAAAGGCACTTTAAATAACCACCCGTATATATTGAATGAGTGAGTATGGTTTCTTTATTATTTTCATATGTAATCTAATATACAGTGTATCCGTAAAATATGGAATAAATTCATTATTTCTTAAACCAAAATATTTAGAAAAATCCTCCGCGGATACGTTGATTTTTAATTTCAATTGCGCACCTTCCATCCATTTTAACACGCTTTTATTAGCTTCACTTGTATGTTTGTTTGTTTGCTTGTTTGTTTGTAAGCGACTCTTTGGACTCGATTTTGACCCACTTTAAACGGACAGATTTAATTGAAACTTTGTACACTTACGAAGAACCGGTAACAATACAATAATTTGATAAGTTTATATCATTATCCTGATCAGGATCGCCAGTCCTTTCCTCACGTATTCTCTGAGTGAGAGCAAAGGCTTAATATAAGTACATTCCGCGATTGTCAGCTAGGTAGCGGTGGTCGAGCGGGCTTAGGCAGTCGACGCGAAACGAGAGACTCCTCCGGCGTGTGTTCGAATCCCATGGCTGAAATAAAAAATATTTTTTTTTTCAGAAATATCTGTTGGATCGTAATATGTTATAATATCAGCATCAATAAGCAATATAAATATAGTTTAAAACAACTAAAAAACACGCTTTCATAGCACATCAAACTAAAAGTGAAAAATAAATATAGTTTAAAAAACTAAAAACACGCTTTTAAAGCACATCAAACTAAAAGTGAAAAATAATTATTAATATAAACTGAAAACAATAATGAACGAAAAATACTAGTATTATTGTGAAAAAAGCGTGGGGCGCTTTGTGCCATATTTTTCGTATATCGAGCAACCCACGCTTTTTTCACAATAATACTAGTATTTTTTTCGTTCATTATTGTTTTCAGTTTATATTAATAATTATTTTTCACTTTTTAGTTTGATGTGCTTTAAAAGCGTGTTTTTTAGTTTTTTTAAACCATATTTATTTGGTTTGCTTCAACAGCTGATTCCAAATATGTATCACACTTAGAATCTTAAGTTGGAAGATACGGCCATTAAAAAAACAAGTAAAAACATAAAATAAACGCGTTTTTTATTAATTTCTGAGGTAGGCTAAGTTTTGTTTTTGTTTTATCATTCTCGTCTTTGACAGTGTATCACTTAATAATACTTTACCCCAGTGGTGGTTTCTCAATAATTATTGTCGATTTATTTTAATTTATAAAATGATTGTACTCTGTAAAGCAGAGAATTCAAATTCTTACGATGGTGATAGGATGCGAACTCAAAACAAGAAGTATGTAATTTATTTAGTACTAAATATCCAGAACGACCCATAAACTCGATCGACAGTGAGTAAAATTGAAAATAAATTTAGAGAGACTGGTACGGTGGAAGATTTACCCCTACGAGGATACAAAATTAAATATTTTACTGGCTGTTGAAGAAAATCCACATACCAGCGTTCGCCAGGTTAGTCGCGATTATGAAGTTACTAAAACATCAGTACATACAGTATTAAAATTAGAAAATGGCATTTCTTTAAGGTTTCAGCTTGTGCAAGAACTAAGTGATGATGATCCAGATCGGAGGATACAATTCATTGGACCTTTATTTTTTTGATGGAACTGTAAACAGACCAATTTTTAATCTCATCCCAATGTTATTAAATTTATTCCCAGTAGAATTAATCTTGAAAATGTTGACGAAAGCCTGTCGTATGAACAGGACCTTGCCATTATACAGCAAACGTTCGAAGGTATCTCGACCAAATATTTCTGAACAGGTGGATTGGTAGATGTGACCTCATTGAAGGCCACCAAGGTCACTGGACCTCAATCCATTAGATTATTTTCTGTGGAGTCATCTAAGAAACTTAGTTTATAAAATCAAACCGGAAAACATTGTTGAATTGAAAGAGAGAATTAGAACAAAATAAACAATATTTCCAGGAAACTACAAACAAGGTTCAGCAATACTTTATTCATCGTTTAGGGCACTGTCAGCTACAACAAGAAGTACAGTTCGAACATTTACTATAAATTGTTTTTATTATTAACTAACCGTTAGTTCCAGTGACTATTATTTGTTCAAACAAAACATGAAATATTAGTAAATTCTGTATCCAAAATGGCCCTGTCTTTGAACTTATCAATTTTAGACTCCTATGTGATACATTTTTTGAACGAGCTGATTCAGAATCCAAAAAATGGAAAAATATAGAGGTGTCTCTTTTAAAGAAATATACTACGACGCCATAATGAAAATAGTGATGACGTCATAACCAAAAAAATAAATGTTAAGATGCGCAATTGAAAGTAAAAATCGACGTGCCCGAGTATTTTCCTTTAAATAGTTTTGGTTTAAGAAATAATGAATTTATTTCATGTTTTATGGACACACTATATAATATACTATATAATATATAGTACAATACTACATATTATATAGTATTGTCTCATTAGAAGTGCCTCAGCATCGCATAACAATTTTTGACTTTTAAATTTTCTCTTCAGTACGAAGGCGTAGAAGGGGCTACAAGAAAAAAATTTTTATTTGTTACAATTTGGAGTTGTAACTCAGAATTCTAACTTTAAAGTCAGAATTCTGACTTTGAACTCAGAATTTTAACTTTAAACTCAGAATTCTAACTTTAACCTCAGAATTCTGACTTTTAACTCAGAATTCTAACTTTAAACTCGGAATTTGACTTTGAACTCACAATTCTAACTTTAACTCTCAGAATTCTGACTTTTAACTCAGAATTCTAACTGAAAACTCAGAATTCTGAGCTTGAACTAGAATTTTGACTTTAAACTCAGAATTTTGAGTTTGTACTCAGAATTCTGACTTTTAAACTCAGAATTATGACTTTAACTCAGAATTCTGACTTCAAAGTCAGACAGACCGACGGAAATCATTTCATTCATTTTCGTAATCTACCTCATCTGAAATTTTCACGAAAACAATACTTTTTCGCGTGAGGCGAGGGAAGTAAAAATTGCCAGTTACCACTCGATATCTTACTATACTTCGGTATAGTATAAGAAAAGGGATATAGTGAGGAATCATCCGGGGCAAGACGGGAAATGTGGGCGGGTAATCACATCTGTCGTCTTTTACACCGGTTACATTAAAGCGAGAACGATAGATTGTGGCACGCGACTAAGGCGCATACGTGGTAAGACGGTCAAATACGCCAGAGTACATTCAGTTGTGTTACCGTCAGTGGCGTAAGTATCAATGTGCAGGAGTGTGCAGTGCATAGGGGCTCACACCGTTAGGGGACCATTTTCAATAGATTTTTTGCTTTCGCCGCGTATTGCTTCGTTGTGATTTAATCTTTTTTGTAACTCTCCGACATCTGTTGGGAGGGGAGGGGTCTTTTTTAATTTTTTGCAGGGGGCCCAAAAATGTAGTTACGCCACTGGTTACCGTTGCAACACGTTGTAGGATATATGGCCAAATGTAATTATTGCATACAGTTAAATCCGGTTCTGTGTTGTATAGCGTCTTGCCCCGGACGGTTCCTCACAATATCATTTATTATACTATGTTTTCTAAGATCACCAGTTCTCTTCGTATGACTTCTTACTTCTTAATAGTTCTTATGCCAACGACCGACGTCGTCCTCGATTCTCTCCACGTTTGCGTTTAACCAATCAAATAAACCTCACAATGAAAGTCTAGTAGTTGAAAATCTCGCTAACTGGAAGGTTAGATAGAAGCCTAAATTGACCAAGGTGTGCTTAATCAGCCAATCAGATTTATCCCATTAGAGGCCTGCAAAATATACATATAGGGTGTCCCAAATTATTTCACTCAAAACACAACTTTTTAAATTCGACTGTTTGATCGAATTTTACAACTTACATGTACTTATAGCAGATAAGCAGGTAAACCATAACAATGCAAACGTGAACCCGAGGCCAAGAAGCTTTTATTAGAACAGTCGCATATTCTTGACAAAGCAAACGGCCATAATTCTACCAATGACGCCACTAACACAATGCATATCTGTTGTCCGTTGTTGCTGCAATTCTGAGTTCAAAGTCAGAATTTGAGCTTAAAGTCAGAATCTGAGTTAAAAGTCAGAATTCTAACTTTAAAGTCAGAACCTGAGTCCTAACTCAGAATTCCTGAGTTCTAACTCAGAATTCTGAGTTCTAACTCAGAATTTTGAGTTCAAAGTCAGAATTTGAGTTTAAAGTCGGAATTTTGAGTTCAAAGTCAATTCTGACTTTAGGTTAGAATTTGAGTTACAACTCAGAATTGTAACAAAAAATTTTTTTCCTATGTCCCTCTACGCCTTCGTACTTCAGGACCAATATTTTTCTTCAGAAATTTTTATTTTTTAATATCAAAAAAACACAAGTTAGTTATACACAGTAGCTCATTTTAAATGGACCAGTTAAATATCTCGAAAATATGAAGATATCAGTTTTTTCGTTAGTTTTTTAAATGAAAAGAGATATTTTTTTCTTCTGAAAGTCATTTATTAAAAAAAGCGTATTGATTGTTATTAGTTTTATTTTTCATAATTTAATAAAAATTTACAAAACTAAATGTATCAAAATAATTATTTTGATTGATATTCCAAAAATATCTCTGTACAACAACGTGATAATCCGACTAAACATATTTTTAATATAAAACAAAGAATAAGCATTTGTCGTCATTACAAGAACACCTAATAGGGAATTATTTGTTACAGTTTCAATTCATTTGCAGGCATTAAAGTACCAACACAAGTACCAAATCCAATATTATACGAATCACTTTCATAAAACAGCTTTCATTGTCACGGTATCAAAATCTTGTAAGAACTTTCTTTCGGAACCATTTAACAGGGTCAATGGTTTCGTTCCTTTCCATGTCAGTTCGAGAAGTGATCCAAAGGAATCGGAAGTCTAGGAAAAAGATTACATGATTAACTTCAGAATTATTTATACCTAAATACATTTATTTCTTTACTGTATAATATTAAGGCAATCACGATCAATTTTTCAATTAATAATTTACGTAAGAGCTGTAAGCAATTATAGTAACCTGGCTTATTTTTTATTTTTTTCCATATACCGCAAAATAAATAGTGACGTTCAATAAATTTTAATATTATAGAAATATTTATACTATCTCGATTAGGTTTCCTTGTCCAGTTAGTTATGAGTAGTGGTGAGAGGAATGAAAACTTCTCGTATGGTCTAAATGCTACTATCCGACCGACATCATAGATGTCTCTGTAGCGGATAGCGACTTGCGAAGCAAGTACCGAGAGCGGCGACCTCTAGCCCAGGTGCACTAAACTACTGTCATTAGCAAATCATATTTAATAACAGTTAGTTATGATTAAAGATCGCATCTCAGGTAGTCATTCCAGTTACGGGCTTACGTACAACTATCGTTCAATAATATGAAAATAAATATTGTGAAATGCAATACATACACCCCAATTGAAAACACGTGTAAGGTTGCGGGACCGACGACCAGCAGTTTGCAATTGCATTTCGATTAATGTCTTAGGATTCTTAGGCGTTATTGTGTTATTTTGAAAAAATATCTCAATGGGTTCTTCGCAAAATGCTATGGACCGGTGAATACAAAATAACCCAAAACTAAAGTTTAATAGTACAGAATTTTATTGTAAATGCTGTAAAAAATTATCTTGTTCACACGAAAATTGAACGTTTTAAAACTTTCAGTATTTTAAATACGCTCCAGTTAGAACGGTCGTTTTCAATCTAGAAATGGATTTTTAATGACAGGTGACGGAATCTAATTTAGAACAATTACCTATACCTTATACACATTGACTATCTTATACACATTGACTATCATCCGGTGGATGTGGTTCTATGATTTCCTATATTAAACCCTATTAATAAAAGTAATTAGTGAAAACTATTACAGTAAAGATGGCACAGACCAGAAGTGGTAATAATAATGTCGACCCTGAAGAAAATCAGATAATACATTTTTTGCAAAGTACTGTGTTTGCAGAAATACTTGATAATGTAGTGAAAAAGAGAACATGTGAACTTTTACAAGTGAATGATTTGGGGACCAAAATTAAAGTCCTAAGTGACACAAATAAAGACCTTATTGCACTTTTTGAAAATGCTCCCAGTACTTTCTGTCCAATAAGTAGAGGGCTAAACAAAAAAAATGTGGATTTAAATTCTTCAGATTCCTCAAATTTGTCAGATACTCTTTATTGCATCTGTTCTTACAAAAAACATAGTCAGCGTTTTGTCCGCGAGCTGACGCCATTTACTTGCACGCCCAACAATGTATTATGTGAAAATAGATGCAACAACGTCAGTTTGGATTTTTTGCGTCGAGTTATAAAGCGCGTTAAAACGCGGCTTACTTTACGGCCTTAGTACATCTTATTGTTTTAGTTTTAGGGGTAAATGTAACTTACATCTCCACTTATGGTACCACTTCCCATTAGATCTCCAGGGTTTACGTTGCAGCCGGTTATTGTATGATGAGCAAGTTGTTGTTTAACAGTCCAGTATAAGTACTTAAAATTTGATCGGCAAACTGTTGTGGATACGTTGGTTCCTTTTGGCTGAAAAATATAGAAATATGTTTATTATACGAGCCCAAAAGAACTATATGTTGGGATAGACGGCTATTTTCAGAAACGTGCTTGATTACTTAAAATATATGCGATGATTTTAAAGCTGCATATAACAACACATTTGGTTTCATTTTAATTTAGATTTTCTTCTTATTTTTTTATTACCGATAGTTTAGTTATTTGATGTTGAAATATGTTGATAACTAAATATTGGGACATGTATAAACAATGTTGGATATTCAAGGTACCAATGAGTATCTAATACGTGTACAAGTAGGCGCTAACACAATACAGTGTGTGCTTTGACTTGACAACTCAGAACTCAAATGTCACCCGCAGATTGTATTGCTTGTGAAGCTACTGATAAAAAGTGTGTGAAATTATTATCCGGCAATACTATATTGGCAAGACAATGCGTGATATTTCACATGAATTATCTATAACAAAGACTACTATTTATAATGTAATTAAAAATATGGTGAAAGTGGAAATATTGACCTTCTTGGCTCAAAAGTTCGGGAATGCCCAAAACTGTCTCCGAAAGAAATTAATTGAAGTTAGTTAAAGTTTGCAATTCAGGAAGAAAAAGTACGTTAAGAGAGACCACTGTACGTTGGAATCAGGAATTTGAAAAAGGGGTTGGAAACATTGGAGACAAAACATCCCCAGACTATAACTCCTTTGGGAAATTACAGTCCTTTTTAACACAGGCATTATGAAATGCTTCTTTCTTATTCATAATTACCCTTTTGCGATAGTCTCCCACGCACACATAGAACTTGGATTCGTCGCTAAAAACAACTTTTTGCCAATATTTTTCAGTCCATGAAAGCTTAGATTTTGCCCAAGTGTACCGTACTTGCATTTGAGTTTTAGTTAAGGGCGGTTTTTCCTTAGCCTACAAAATCCGACATAGTCAGGTACAAAATATGCAGTATTTTGTACATGACTATGAAAATTCACATACCTTATAAAAGCCGAGACCACACTTGTGAATATATTTTCTGCAAGTTTCTCGAGAAACACTCAATTCAGATTCCTTAATCCAACGTGCAGTGATTTCCTTATAACTTCTTGCTTCTGAATTTAAACTAACTGGCTTAAATTTTTCAGAGACAGTTTTGGACCTTCCCAAACTTTTGAGCCGCTAAACTCATTATTTCCACTTTAACCATATTTTTTTAATTACATTATAAACAGTGGTCTTTGCTACAGATAATTCACGTGAAATATTACGTATTGTCTTGCCAGTATGGTATTGCTGGATAATAGTTTCACGCATTTTTTTATCAGTCGCTTTACCGCGTTCCATTCTTTCACATAGTTAACGAGATACGGGCTACAACAATATAAAAACAATACAAACTACAAGTGACTTGAGTTCTGAGTTGTCAAGTCAAAGCACCTACTGTATACTGTCAGTGCTTACTTGTACATGTATTAGATATCATCAGTACCTTAAGGGACCTAGTCGGGAAAAAGCTTCGAATAGCTGTGTCACTCTCTAGAAAGTTTTTATACATGCGCCGCTGAATAATTTTGCTCTTGACTATACCTTCACTGGACGTTTTATTCACCGACTTCATTGAGGTGCGATTCCCGATAGAGGTAACATTTCCTTGCTCCATTTGTGGTGACAAAGATACTTATTTAGAAAATTCATTTTAACGAAACAGTACTGAATAAAAGTTTGAAACTTGCTGAGAATAATTATGAAGATTCATTCTAGAAGACATGTATGAATTTTACTTAGAATTTTACCGATTGATATCATAATTCAGGAGCTAATCACGTTCAAATTTCACTTATATTTAGAGTATAAATTTTCCCTACATAAAGTGAAAATTATTTAAAATAGATATACATGTACCCTCTAGTACACTTTCAACTACTGATCCTCCAAATTTGGTGTAATTTGACCAAACCGTATGGAATAAATAAATTTTGAAAAATTACCTTACAAACACTGGTTCGATTAGCCCTCTTAAATATCGAACACCGTTTATACTTGGTCCCAATATTTAGCTATTTCAACATTAAATAACTAAACTAACGGTAATAAAAAAATAAGAAGTTAAATTTGAGAAAATCTAAGTTAAAATGAAACAAAATATGTAATTATATGCAGCTTTAAAATTTAAAGACGAATAATCGTAGATATTTAAGTAATCAGGCACGATTCTGAAAAATAACAGTTTGTCCCAACATATTGTTGTTAGGGCTCGTACATATTTATGTGACAGTATAAATTAGTGTGGAAAATTATAAGCTTGGCAATGAATCAGACACTGTAATTTAGGGTAAGGTGTTGAAATTCCCAGTATGCGGAAGTAAAAAATGGTGATTTTATTATCATGAGTAATTAATGTAAAAATCGTCATCCCTGCAGCAATTGATTTGGTTTTTTATTTTTTCGGTAAAATTTAGGCCAAAAGTCTCTTATAGAATATATTGTAGTGTTATATAGGGTGTAATAGAACGACACCGCACAAATTAAGAATTGATAATAGATCTCCTCAAGTGAAAGCTACTCTCCAAGATTAATTTCAGAACATCTAATTGTTCCCAAGATCTTACAAAAACAAGAAAATTTCAATGGAAATTTAGCGCCCTGTATCTCGAAAAGGTTGTATATTGTTTATACATAATTTCTTGCTCATTTTGTCACGTAGTATAATTTTCTTCATTTGTGCCATGGCGTTCTATTACACCCTGTATATCGCTGCTTTTTTTTGAGCAAGATATGTTCCACGAGGCGAATGCTGACTATTGTGTATTGTTTATAATTAATTATATGAATGTTATTTTCGTGGATTTTCTAAACCAATCCCGTTTGCAACTACGTAAAAATTTATGGTGAGTTCATTGTGTTTAGTTGTTTGTGCAAAACCACAAAATCGATGGCAGACATCGAACTCCGCGTTTGATGAGTGGAGGGAGGGAGTAAATTAAACATGAATAAAAATACTTCCTCTGGGTAAATATTTTTTAAAAAGCATTACAATTAGTGTAAATTTCTTATCTTTTATGTCTAAAAATGAAAAGTTGAGGTGGGGAGAAGTTATATGAGGAAACATTTGTATTAATTTGTAATTTTTAAAATAAATACAAGTTGCGATCTAGTTTATAAGTAGAAAAAAAAAGTACAGAAGTAGTAGAGAAGGAATGATATATGTAAGATGAAAATTAACAAACATTAATACAAGGAGCATACTTTCTAAAATAGGACATATGTTTATAATTTCCATACATTATGCTATATCAAAGTAAAATGTTAGTCAAATAACACATTCGCAGTCGGCAACGTCTAAATACAACTTTACCATGTTTAATATAGTTTTGACATAAGAATATAATTTAGGGTTACTTACGTGAAATATCCACTTGCAGTTTAATATCGAAATTATATTTGTCAGAGTGTTGTAAGTATGGAAATGGTTTAGGGTCTTGTGGAAAGTTATCGACGATAAATGGTTCCAGGGCAAAAGTGGTAACCACCCATGGCGAGATGGTTGTACCTAAATTCTTAGCTGTAAAAGGACCTAGAGGAACATATTCCCACTTTTGGATGTCTCTTGCTGAAAATTAAAATGTTTTATAGGACTCTGATTTCAATACGTTTATTGATGAGTATTTCTGATTGACTTCTAGTTGTGAATTATTTGGTACATGTAAGACATAAATCACCAGAAAAATACAAACTAGTATAATTTTTGTTTTCTAGTAATCAATAGTTCATTTACAGTATTGCAAAAGAACGAGTTTTAAAGACCAGCACAGCTGAAACAGAGACAGAATTGTGAATGAGCGTTGAAGATATGGAACGAGCCAACACCAAGAATGAGCATTATAAATTATTTGTATCACGTTCCTTTTAGATTTCACTAATCTCTTTGGATCAACATGTATTTATTTTGATTGTAACATCTTGATGAAGAAATAAACTATTTGTTTCGATGTTCAGTTTTTTTAATTAATTATGTAATATTGGTATATTTTTGGGGATAATATTACCGACCTCTAGAAAAAAAGCTCATCAGTATTTTCTGCCTTTTTGATAAATTTCGTGCATAACTGTAAAACCAAAATTATTGAATCAATGACACGGTAGGTACTTACCACTCCAATCGTTCATAATCACAAATCCAAAAACATGTTCATGTGCCTTCTTAATACTAATAGGTTCTCCCAAATTATTTGAACCGCCTACAAAAATGCCATTTCCAATTCAAAATCCATTAATTTGCATTTACCAAAAACTGGTGGAGTATCTAAAATTGAAGACAAAAAGGTATTGAACAAAAAAAAAATATGTAAAATACGCTTAATACCTTCCACTACTAACGTTTGTCCGTAAGGCCTATGTATTGGGGTTCCGGAAATTACTACAGAGCTCGCTCTTCCATGATAACCCACCGGTATGTATTTCCTATAAAACAAGTACATATATTCGGGGGATTATTTAATAACGGACGCACGAAAGGGCCGAGCTACTGGAATTATATTAAGATGTGCACTTGTCTCATGTGGACAACACACAATTTACGTGAGTCCCGAACCAGCTTGTTCCCAATCTGAGCTCCCATACGAAAGCACAATAAGCGCATGCACAACGAAATCTAGACCGTGTTCAGTTTATCAGCAAATATTGCAGTGTGTAGACGGCGCGAGGATAACAAATAAATAGTAACAACTATGTCGATAATATCACGAAGGAGGTGAAAAATCAGTACGTGTGGTTTTGTGTTGACGAAACCATGGATTTTAAGGGATAAGACATCATTATTGTTATTATGCGTATGTCAAGTGCTATTCAGAGTACACCTTCACTATTAATATGTTGCAAACGGGTGTTGCAAACCAATGTGCGCGCAATTGAGCAAATAGTGCTAAATGCTATTTTAGTTTTAAAATTTTACGCGCGTATCGAGATTTACCATGGACGAATCATCTTAAATTTGCACTGCTAACATCTGTTTAAGTAGAACGCTCCTTTTAACTATACAAATTGATATATCGACTAAATCGCTTTAACACGCTTGAACACAATATAGGAGGTTTCATGAAATGTTAAGACACTCGAGATATGTATTTTATTTGTTCCGTACAAATGATTGTTATTATCTCTTATCTTATGTGCCGGCCCTGCGCGCACGGAAATTGTGCGGTGTCTAACTTATGACTTTTTATTTTAGGCTTAAACAGTTAAGATTGCATGAATTCTAGAAATGGTATACATTTATTAGAAATAATAAAAATTTAAAACGGTAGACATCGATATTTTAAAATAAAGCGTTTTTTTATACATCTTATATATATATATATATATATATATATATATATATATATATATATATATATATATATATATATATATATATATATATATATATATATATATATATATATATATATATATATATATATATATATATATACTTTTTACTACTACAGCGCCATATCTCTCTATTGATTGATTTCAGTCAAATTTGATTTATTTTTTTGTTTCAGATTTTGAATTAACTGATATTAAAAAAATGCTTTCATAAATTAAGTACGTCTACTAGAAGAAAGTATCAGATAGAGAACTCATTTGTTTTTACAGAATTTTGTTCTTCATGTCTTAAAACCCACTTCTTGATTTTTTCCATTTTGTGATTATGATTATGTAATAGGGCGATAATTTGGTATTTTGTTAAGATACAAAAAGATAATTGGCAGTCATGTTAGAAAATTATGACTAAAGAATTAGCACAGTTATAAGTGTAAGATCGCACCACCGAGTATATGCATAGTTTTTTTATTCATTACACGTCACTATGATTAATAACCGTGACTTTACAATTATTTATAGTATGTATTATGTAAGTCTTTATAGGAAGAATATGATACTATTTAGAAACACTTGAGCTTAGACATTTACACGGTACACACGTCCACTAGTTGTGTTCAAAAATCCTTTGCTATTTATTATACAGAGTGTCCCAACCAAAAGTAGGCACCCTGAATAACTTTGGAGATAAAATTTTTTTGATAAATTGGTGAAACACGTCGACCTTGTTTTAATGTAATACGAGTATACCTATCATCATCCCTCTACGATACACGGTCACCCCCTCAACAAATTCAAATGGCAAGGGGGTCGAGTGATACATTTTGAAAGGTTTTTCAATTCAGTGGATTTTTTAGGGAACAAGAAGGATGAGAACTACAAGCAAAGCGAACTTTTAGAATCGTACCAACCGCTTGGTTGCCCATGTCTTTTAAAAAAAATTAATTTTCTGGATACAGGACAAGGGAAATTCGTTATCAAGAACGATGGGATCCAGCCATGATCCCATACTGTTGGTTCTTATAGTGAGACGATTTTACCCCCCATAAAAGAGAAAAGTGATATAAGCAAATGTTTTTCAAAAATTATTCTCTATGTAAATATATCTATAAAAGCCTAATATATGACATATTGATATATAGTAATGTTTTATTAATGTGACAAGAAAACGTTACGTGTTACGACCTTTTGCTTTTCATTTCTGTACTAAGAAGAGTTTATTCCAGTGGGATATGCTATTCAGGTACATGTTACAAAAAAATATATATTTTTTGTCTGCCAGTGAATTATTTCTGTTACCATTATTTTACTGATACGAAACATATTTACGAAATTCTGCTCAGGAATTTCAAAAGGATTATTTCCATCCCTCAATATCTTCCTCTCCAATCTCAAATAATTCAAATACATTTCTCATATATTTGAAAAATAAGGTGTAAGAATTATTTTTTTATGAATAAACATCTCTTCTTCCAACAATATACATATCTATGTTAAAATTTGCATATTATTACATCGAACGTGTTCCATGTTTTATACGATTTTTGATTTAATTATTTATTATTAGTGTTACACCTAACCTCATTTCCTATTTACATTCAGATTAGAATAAAAAAATTATACACACAAAACTTATAGAAAATGTAAGCAGTTTTACATAAAAATCCAATGTCAAGTATAACAGAATAGTAACAATTTACATTGTGTAAATTTTCAAGGTTACAGAGAATACAGTGCTTACAGTGGTTAGCAGAATAGCAGCATAAGTTTCCACACGTACATATATTTCATTGTCTGGTTTGATAAGTGTAGTCGCCTTTACCTTGTCTACTTTTACTATTTATTCTCAATCTACTGAGTTTAGTGAAATGATAGTGACTTTTTTTGTTTTTGCCTGTTGATACCACCCCAGAATAAATGTTATATCTAAAACTAATACTCAGGAAATGAAACGGCCCAGTGAGAGTTTTCATTTGATCTGTGTAACTTAATGCCTACCAGTTTGGCATTAATGCATTTTCTTTTGCTTCTAAACATCATTCCTACGTTCGTGGCATGGTGTATCGAAGAATAAAAATTGTGTAATCTCCAATTTTCGCTGGTAGATGCATAAATGCGTCGCATTGAAGTTTGAAAGCTCTAAAACAAAGTGATGCATCATTTGATGCATATCGATAGTGTAACACACATGTGGTAAGTGCATTTTGGAAAAATGAGTTAAATACACTAAACAACAATTGCAAGTGTTTGCATTAGTGTATTTAACTCATTTTTACTAAAAAATGCGCTTACCACATGTGTGCGCTACATCATTGATATTAAGAATACTTTTTTATTATAAAAGAATAGTATGGCTCTTGCTTATGAAGGTAAACTTGTGGGTACTACATACTGTCTTTATATAAATTACCTGCTAAATATGTCCTACAGATGAATGGCAAGATTCATAACATTCTATTACAATTAAATGTATATATAATTTTAGTGCATTCACTCTTACCTAGATCGTAGTTCTACACTATTTTGAAGCGTTGGATTCTCAACTGATAATAAGCTTTTGAATCGTTTCCCTTGCTTCTTTCCAGGCGTTCGGAGATAAAGCCATGAAGCTATTAAGTGTGGTCTAAAATATTAACTGGATTGTCAAATTATGTAACTTTTAAATATAAATGGTTTTATTGCCATCATTTAGGTCGTAAGTACAGCAATTTTAGTACGCCCTCCTTGCCTCGATATCACTTGACCATGTAGTAGTTTCTTAAACTCGCTAGTCCACTAAAATTTTAAAGAGAGCCGCCCCTGTATATTTCTCCTCGGCCCTGCGGTCCTGTAGGTACTACTAAACCTCATTCGTCTTGTAGTGCCCGATCGTTCACGTCCCTTCACGGAGCAATTGCATTTGAAGTTTTCAGTGAGTGAGAATAAATAGTGAGTTTTAAACAACATATGTTAGTACCCCATTTTTATTTTAATAATAGCTTTAGATATGGGGGTAAAAATAAAAAGAGGAGTAGGTCACATAGCAGATAGAGAATTAGTAAAAAGGACGTAATAAAACGGCTTGAAAGTTTGAAAGGGCATAAAAAAAGAGTCGTAGAGATACCACGAGTAGGAGATCTCTTTAAAATCGCCAACATACGGCTCTCGTTCTTACCGAGCAAGATCAACAAGGAACTCCCGTTCCAGATTTCAGAGAATAATTGTTTTACCCGCAGTCGATCCAAATACTCTCAAATGTCAACATTATCTCCTCGTCGTCGTCGTAGTACCTCAGCCACCGACCAAACACCGAGAGGTTCGGGGTGCGTGATAGTGCAGAGCGACACTTGTATGTGTCGACAGTCACTACAGTAGAACATGTAGCACCAAATTCTAATGACCCGAGCAAATGTGGGGAACATACGCCATCGTTAATAATCTTACACGAGGAGACGTTGCAAATTTTAGGGGATGACCCAAGGGAACCGGCTCAGAAGTCGATTAACGTGCATCGGGCAATATGTCTCGTTGGGAACATTTGATCTCCCACGGTTTTAGGGAAGATGACAAGAAAGCCATCTATGCAAGGCATGTTGCTTCGAAAAATTTTCCGTTATTAAATCCTCGGGAAATTAACCCAGAAATTTTCGCAATAATGTCGGCGTTGAATAAAAAACGAGACACTTATTATACTAACCTCCAGGAGAATTTGGGTAGAGGTTTATCAGCCTTGCGAGCGTCGCTAAACGTCGCATTTGAGGAAAATTTGTCTTCTGAGATAAAAATAAAACTGCTGGGTTTCCTGTGGGATTCGAGTAAAATTTTCATTGACACCTTTTATAAAATCACTTCGATTTGCCGAACTTTAGTAATGCAAGGTCTAAACAGGCAAGTCAAAGAAATAGTGGAAAGAACTGCACCGGAAAAAAAATTTTTGGGGCAGATTTGGGAGAAAAATAAAAGCAGCCAAAGCCCTAGAAAAAAACGGAAAGGATTAGATGATACACACGCCATATGCGAAACCAAGTACGTCATCGGGCTTTACTGGTTCGACTGGAAAGTGGGGGCACCTCCTCAAACTAGACCATTGTCGGGAAACAGGCAAAGGCCGTTTCGTCCAAGGAGAGAGTCGCAACATCGAATGGCCTACCGACCCTCCAAAGAATATCAACATCAAAACAAGAGAAGGATATGAAGCAGGTAAATGTTCATGCAGGCCGATTATATTTTTTTCTCCCAGCATGGAAACAAATAACTTTTAACTAATGAAGTAATTTTATCGTGGGCCAAAGTTTTCAAAATAACATTTACTACCAAACCGGTGGTTGCGATCAAACGTGGTACAAAAGAAAGCCATTTGCTTACGAAAGAAATACATAATCTTCAAAAGCTGGGTGCGATACGAAAATGTTATGAAAATTTATCAAACCAGTTTATATCATCTTATTTTTTGGCGGATAAGTCGAATGGTACGAAATGTATCATCCTAAACCTCAAAAAATTAAATACTTTCCTTAAAATGCCCCATTTTAAAATGGAAGATTTTAGAACGGTGTCTAGAATTTTACAAAAAAGATGTTTATGTGTACTATATAGATCTAAAAGATGCCTATTTTATAATACCTGTCAACATGTCCCATAGAAAATATTTACGGTTCTCTTTCAAAGACACCCTCTATAAATTTACCTGCCTACCAATCGGATTATCGTCATCCCTTTTTGTTTTCACGAAATTAATAAAGCCAGTGATAACTAATTTAAGAAGTGCAGATGTTCTCTGTAAAGCTTATTTAGATGATTTTTTAATATTCGGCAACACAATCAATGAGGTCACCGAAACACACAGAGAGCTTGCAAGATTTTTACGACTCTCGGGTTTATTATAAACACCGATAAGAGTAATCTACAGCCAAGGCAGCACCAAAAAATTCTTAGGGTTCATATTTAATAGCCCTAACTTATCCATTTCCTTACCAGCTGATAAATGAACTAAAATAAATAACTTGATTGAGACTTTTCTTAAAATAACAATTTGTCGCATTAGGGGAGTGGGCTAGTTTTATAGGCATATTAATTTCTGCATGCCCAGCTGTCAAATACGGCTGGCTACATACCAAAGTATTCGAAAGGAAATTTTTTTTAAATTTATTAAGATGTAACATAACATGAGCTTTGATGCAAGAATGACTTTATCGAAAGATGTCATTCCAGACTTACACTGGTGTAAGTCATCAATTTTTACCACATTTAACAACATAAAAAGGACTCCTTTTCGTTGGAGATATTCACGGATGCGTCGCTGTCATGCGCACATGAACAAAGTACACACGGCTCGTGGGATGAGGCAGACAGGAGAAAACATATTAACTATTTAGAACTTAAAGCCATTCTCATTTTTTTCGGGCTAAAATGTTTTGCCGACACAGAAACTGTAATATTTTAATTAAAACACTACTGCATTGGCGTACATAAACAGAATGGGCAGCGTTCAACATGAGAATTTACACAATCTTGCAAATAAAATATAACAACTTTGTGAAGCCAGAAATATATTTTTAGTCGCTTCATATATCAGCTCTCAGAATATCTGGAGGACAGATTGTGATTCCGACCGAAACGGAATGGAGCTTAATTGAACAAGCTTTTTAATGAAATTGTCAAGTTTTTGGTACACCGAAAATAGACTTGTTTGCGTCGATTATAAACTACAAATGTGAAAAATATGTATCCTGGTTACCTGATCCTGACTGAGCCGCAGTCGATGCATTTACTTTAGACTGAAACAACATGTGTTTCTATATTTTTGCCCATTTTAGTATGTTATTCAGGGTGAAACAAAAAATAATACAAGATAAAGCAGAAGGAATTGTGGTAGTACCCTGGTGGCCAACACAACCATGGTTCCCTCTGTTTTTAAAATATAGAAGGACAAATCATATAACCTTCTAACCTGAATCAAACTTACTTTCATGTCTGTCTAGGCAGAAACACTTGATGTCCAAACACCTTACCCTGGTTGCTGCAATACTATCAGCCAGGCATGCAAATTAAGGAATATTCCTGAACATGCCTTCGACACGGTGGTACGATCCATATCTCAAGCAACTATGGCACAGTATAATACTACATTGAAGTCGTGGTGGGAGTTCTGCCAGATTGGCTTTAATATTACTGGGAGATATTGGCGAAGATTTAGTATTGAAAAGGTTCTTGAAGGGCGTAGCAAACTTAAGACCGGCTACTCCGAAGTATAATATTATATGGGACATCGAACCCTTATTAAATTATTTAAACAAGTTATTTCCATTGGAAACATTATTTTTTCAAAATCTATCTGCTAAACTGGCTACATTATATTATTACTTCTCATAACAGGCGACAGAATACAAACCATACACTGTATTAGTATAGATAACGTCATAGATGCCCCTTCGAGTTTTAGAATATTGATAACATGTAAAATTAAGACTTCCGGAACAAACAGGACGCAACCTTGTTTATATATCCCATTTTTTGAGGAAAAATTCTGCGCTTTGTGTCGCTACAGTTCTCACGTTTTATATAAACAAAACTGAAGAATTTAGAGGGCCGGACCAAAGAAAGTTTTTTCTCACTTCTCGATCACCGTATTCAACTGCATCAAAAGAAACAATCAGCAGATGGGTTACGCAGACAATGCATAATGCAGGCAATAATACTTCTCTATTCAAACCCCACTCAACCAGACACGTTTCTACGTCCAAGGCGTTTCTGAGTGATGTTTCCCTAGACATAATTCGTCAGACTGCAGGTTGGTCCAAGTCCTCCAATACCTTTTCTAGATTTTATAATCGCCCGGTTTTAGACCCAAGCCAATTTGCCAAATCCATTTTACCTTAGTATTCTATTAAGTTAGATTTGTTCTGATAAAAATGGAAATTTTTCTTAGATAACTTAAACTATTACATTAAAATGAGCGTTGATTTACAATCATTGTAATTTGTGTTGTTACGAAATTAATTTTCTCCAATAATCCTGGGAAAATAGAAATGTACCTGGGTTTATGTTGAATATATTATTATGCGTGCACAATATGTTATCCATATGTGTATGTACACTCCTTTGCGACCTCTACTTCTTTAAACATCTACGTGGTCAAGTGATATGGAGGACTGGAGGGCGTACTAAAATTGAACGATCAAATGAACTTATCTGTAAGGTTCGATTGTGATTCTAGTAGCCCTCCAGTCCAAAGATATCACTCCCCGCCCGTACCCGAACAACTCGGTTACTCCCTCCCCAGTCGCAAGGAAGTAAATCTAATTCTTTAAACTAATGACTAATGACTGTAGGGCTGTCAAAAATGTTCCGTGGGACAGTGGCGTACGCGAAATTAACTAATTCGAGAAACAATAAACTGTTACAATTTATAACAATGTATGTAAAACTTACCCTCTTAACTAGCTAGATGCAAACTAGCTTGCTTATCACAAACTGGAGAAGATGTGTAGCCATTTTGCAGCATCAGGTATGTTTCTATGGTTGTCTCCATGAGTGATGTTCGCTTTGGTGAAAATATATTCTTATATTTTGAAAACGACCGTTCGACATCTACATACACGCATACGTAAAATAGTCTTTGAACGCACTCCGCTAACGACAACGCACTGTTTTCTAAATTTTTTTATTCTTTCATGTAATGGTTTATAGTTCTTCGCAATATTCTTTAAAGCTGTTTCAACGAAAATATCTTCGAATTTTGTCTGGCTTTCCTTAATAGCTGGAGCCTCATCTGGATTGAATTGTAGTATCACAGCTTTTATTTGTTGGAAATATTCAGCATAATAAAAAGCTGCCTGCAACCATGTTCCCCAACGTGTAAGAATCGGCTGTGGTGGTTCATGAATATCGGGACACTTGCTATGAAATGCACGGAGACACTTTTTTGTATTTGCTATTAATACATCCACCTCTGGAAAACCTTTTCAAATAGTTTCTGCCACAAGGTGTAAAGCATGCACTTTACACGTAACATGTATAAACTTACAACCTTGTTCTTGCAAAGAACAGCCTACCGAACGCATTGTCACGGCGCCATCAGTCACAAACATCAACACTTGACCTTTTGATAGTTCAAATTTTTCTAACGTCTCCAAGCACCACCCTGGTAATTGTTTCGCTAGTACACTGACTTAGTCCTTTTCTAGCTAGTAACAGTGGAACTGTCGGTTTAAGAGGGTCCAGTACTCGTACTATAACATTTAAAATAGAATTGTTTTTACAATCTGTTGTCTCATCAACAGATAACCACAGCCGTGTATTTTTTTAATTTACATTTCATCTTATTTACCATGTCTACGTGTACAGTTGGTAGATAGTTACATAACGTTGTGCGACTTGGTAACTTCGCCTGGGCATTGTATTTATTCCAGAACTCTCGAAATGGTTGTTTATCGACTATGTGCAGCAGAACATCACAGGCAATCAGCATTAATAGTAAATCAAACATAAACTGTGTTGTCGAAGGCACGCCATTTTTTTTATTTTTATGGTGTACACTATTTACGTGAAGTCCACAATCACGCTTATCCCAGCACATCAAATCTCTCTCGCACACCTTACAAATTATTTAACACCCTCATAGAATAAATCCGGGAATTCACCTATGAATTTATTCACTTTGTCAGCAAATGGCCGTTTTCTACCCCTGCGTACGTCTGCCATGCTTTATTATTAAATTAAAAACAAATAAAATAAAAACACAAAAACAATATGCAATATGCTCAAGTGACTTAACGTGTACACAACTCGAAAGCTAATAATAGACTGGACTGGAGAAAGAGTTTCGCGGTCAAGGTGAATGCCGGCGACAGTAAGTACATCTGTAATCTACGACCACGATACACAGAAATGATTTGCAGCCTTACTGAGTCTGAGTAATGAGGTCTAGCAGTACCTACAGGACTGCGGAGCCAGGAAGAAATATACAGGGGGCGGCTTTCGTTACAATTATATTGGACGAGCGAGCTCAAGAAGCTACTACGTGGTCAAGTGATATCTGCGGACCGGAGGGCTACTAAAATCACGATCGAACCTCACAGGCAGGTTCGTTTGATCGTTCAATTATACAGTGTGGACCATTTTGGTGATACATGTATTGGAATCTCGGAAACTGTAAGGTTAAATGGGGAATGTTTTAGACAATTTTGTTACCAACTAAAAGTCGCCATCAAAACCGTTCCAGCTATTGAAAGTTTTGATATGTCGAAAAAGTTGAATGTTGAATTTCCTAAAATTAGCTATAACTTTTTTATTATTTAATATTCTTTAAATCTGTAAAAACATTCTCAAAGCAACCTTTTTCGTATAATATAACTGTCAAGTCAGATTTTAGTTTCAACGTTTCTATTATTTAAGACCATTATCATGGTTGTTTTTTCTTAGGGGCATAATATTAGATTTTTCACTCACTAAAAAAGAGCTCGATTTTAGCTTTTCAACGAAGTATCACTTGTAGACAAGAAATGAGAAATTCTTTGAAAAAGCAATAAAACTAAATTTTCGACTAGATATGGCAATACCTCACTAAAATACAATAACGTACTTTAAAGTTACGTAACTAAAGAACTACCTTTTGATGAAGAGGTAATAGATTTTTCTTAAATAACATATTTTGGGTAAATTTTACAAAGCAGTAAAAAAAAATTATTCAATAAAATTACTAAATTTGTTTAAACTCAATAACTTACGAAAAACTTTACTATATTTGTAGTCAAAAAGTATAAAATGCAAAGCTTACTTAACGTTTTACAGTTTTCATTTTAATGCATCTAATTTCGATTTAGACCTTTTTTTTTTTTGGACAAAAAGTAAATAAGTATTATTACTGCTTACGATATTTGTGTTGAAACTAATAGGACTTATTTACAAAAGACTGGTTTTAGTAAATTATTGAGTTTAGTGATTTTATTGAATATTTTTACTACTTTGTAGAATTTACCCAAAATCTATTATTTAAGAAAAATCTGTTACCTTTTCATCAAAAGATAGTTCTTTAGTTACGTAACTTAAAGCACATTTATTGTATTTTAGTATTTATTTTGGGGTGTTGCCATATGTAATAGAAAAATTAGTTTTACCGCATTTTCTAAAGAATTTCTCATTTTTCGTCTGCAAGTGATACGTCATTGATAACCTTAAATCGAGCTCTTTCTAATGAGTGAAAAATCCAATATGGCACACCCATAAGAAAAAGCGAGCCTGATGTTGGTCTAAATTAATTGACATGTTGAAACATAAATTCTACGAAAAAAGCTGCTTTGAGAATATTTTCACAGATTTAAACAATATTGAAAAATAAAAAAGTCATGGCTGATTCTAGAAAATGCAACATTCAACTTTTTTTACGATAATTCAAAAACCCCACGGCTGGACCAGTTTTGAGGGTGGCTTTTAGTTGGTGATAAAATTGTCTAAAACTTTCCCCATTTAACCATTTTTGTATCTCTCATAGTTTCCGAAATCCCAATACATGTATCGCCAAAATGACCCACATTGTATGTGTAGGAACAATTTTAATTGTAAAACCTCTTAAAAAACTTGATGAAATTTTGGGACACTATGAGAAATTACAAAAAATTATATTTCAAGCTAGATACACGGAATCATTAATAATTTTAGATCAATCACAAAATTCTATATTATTGAGGGTTTATATAAATATTTTTTGGAGAAATATCTCAAATTATGTTTAGAACAAATTTCTATATCTTGGAGCACTTTTTTGTACGAAATTTATTTATTATTATTAATGTAATAATAGTAATAAAATATTAATAAAATTATTAATAAAGAAACTTTTACCAAGCTTATTGACAAACCATGTATAATACCGTACCTAAGTATAGTAGAAGTAAGGAAATTAACAAAATTTAATATTATCCAAAATACATTATAGGTACAAGAAACAATAATAGGTACTGTTTTATGATAAAATGCATTGACAATGTATTAATAAAACTTTTTCTTAATTTTATATTTATTTCAGGACAAGTGGTAAGAAACCCTCAATTTCGAATATGAAAATTTTTAAAATTGTTGATGCTTTTCAACCGAAAAATTTTAAAAGTATGAGAGCAATTAAAAATATGAATATAACTAATAATAAGGATACATATTTACCTCTTTAAAAACATGTTGGTGATTTTTTAGTTCAGGGCCAGTGAATAAGTGAGCAATTTCACGTAAGTCTAAAATTGAATCCGCAATTGCTACACCAATTCGATGAGTAGCCTGAAAATTTTAAATTAGAGTTTATCAATGTATCCTATGTATATTAACTGCTATTAAATATGAGCATGATGTCTAAGAAGTCAAAAATCTTTTAAAAAAATAACATTAGTACAGTTTATTTCAAAATTATTTGTAACATCGGCTTCTTTGATGACGGCAAAGGGATCAAAGAAGCCGTTCCGTTCACTTCGGATTCCCTCAGTGCGTTCCTATGCTTCAAATGTTAAATGATCATTGGTTAAGCCAAATCGCTTAAACCAATGACTTCAGAAGAAGTCATTGGCTTAAACTTATCAATGTTTATATTAACACAATAACTTGACTGTAACAGCAGAGTGCCGTTGTTGGTATCGAGGGACCTTAGGCGTGGATAAATTATCTTCAGTGGCGCCGACATATATTTCATATACGAAAGGTATAGGAACGTTGGTTATATAGTTTTATTTTATTATTTGTTTTATTACAAGTTAGTTTTTTTTTTAAATTTTTTTATGAGGTTGAAAAATTATTTATTTACCATCTGTCAAAATTATTATTACTTCCTCACCCCTCAAAGTGAGGGTTTTCGTGAAAAAATTTTGAAAATTTTTATTGCATTTCTGGATGAATCTCGACGAATTATGAAGATACACAAATTTTCAGATAGAAAAATTTTCTGTCTGTGTGTCTGTCTATCTGGTTCGCGATAGCGAATTTGGTACACACATTATGGAGGTCAAGGAAGAGATTGAGTTAGTTGATAAGGAAATTCGGTCCCAATTTTTGAAACGTCAAAAATGTGATTTTTTTTGAAACGTCAAAGTGACTTTTTTGAAACGTCAAAATGTGACTTTTTTGAAACGTCAAAAAATATTACTTCTTGAAACGTCAAAAATTACTTTTATTATAAACTCCACCACACGTCGAGTCTTACTACGGTGGGGAAGTTCTGATCCCCCAAGTAATTTTTTATTTTGTTACTTAGATATTATATTTATTATTTTCTTAACTGATTTTTTTTTATAAACAAATTTAAGTTTTAAAAAAATACAACTGAAGACCCTAGGTGGAATAAATATGAGGGGCCCTTTCAGTAAATCGCTACCCTGAGGAAATGTATCCAGTGCGCCACTGGAACCAACTTATCTGTAACGTGTTTTTTTTACATAATTTTTATTTTCAATATTCATGAATTGCACAAAATAAATTTACTTTTTGGATTATTTTAAAATCGGTAGACCGAATGTAATATGTAAATACAATGGAAACAACTGGGTGGTGCTGGAACTTTTTTCGATTATTTTACATTATCTGTTCTAAAACAATTGTAATTATATATGTATGTTACATTACATGTTACATTTTAAAGTGCTTTAAATGATTAATTGAAGGTCATATTATTTATTATAAGGTTTATTAATATATTCCCTAGAATTATTTGATTATTCAAATATGCATTTCACGGTACATACCTTGAGAGGCATGTTAATAAAAATAAATAAATAAATTAGAAACTATGAAAAACTATGAATATAATTTTTTTTTGTAGATATATAAATTTGAAGAGGAACACATTTCCATGGAGGTCAACTCGATTTTATAAAGAAACATTCAGTGTTTTAAATTGTATACGCAAATATATAAGTAGAATACTTCTTTCGCCTTGAACAGTTTTCATAAAACTCAGTAGATGGCAACCCGATATAATATGGGAGAAATAATTCCTGAGTACTTCAATATTAAATAGCAATAAACAAGAATGCAATAATTATTTAATAAAAACATAACCTAAAACTCCTTTTTATCCTTATAAAAAATTTTAGTAATTTCTGAGCGTAAATTAAGTAAATTTTATATTAGAAACATGAGGATAATATAATAAAATACCTATTACTAGTAATTTTATAAACACATTTAATTGAATATGAACAATTCAATCTAATAACATTTAAAATTCAGTTTTTTTATAGGTGCCTACTTACATCTGTTAATGTAGAAAATACCCCGTAAGGTAAATTTTCAATGGGAAAATCACAAAATTTTGAATATTTCAAATAACACTGCTGCATTATTGAAATCACTCTACTAGTCCTATTAAAGTTGCTTTGAAGAAAAACAGTGTTGACTGAGGTTGGATCAAGGACTTTCCATTGTATCTATGTAACTCTGTTAATATCACTTTTAATTTATTTAAATATTATTTAAAATCTTGGAAAACTGGTTAATCTCTGGAGAAGTAAATCATAAATAATATTGTTACCTACGTTCTTTTATACCAGAGATAGATTATAGAATAAGCCTCGTCATGTTTTATTTGTGAGAATAATTAATACATTAAATAGAACTTCGTTTGTTAAATGGAATTATTTGTTCTCTTAGCAGGTTTCTAGTAGGCTTTATACAAAAACTGATTTTTGAAAAAACCGGTTTTCGAATTCCAGTATTGCAAAAAAACAGGTTTTTTGATTTTTTTCAAAAAAAACAAGCAAAATATATCGTTGAAAGGTCAATCCCATGTGAGATGTTCATACTGAAATAGAAAAAAGAGGTCATTTCTCACAAAATTCTATATCGATACTACCGGTTTCGTGAATAAAACTTTTTTCACATCATCAGACCACAAGAATTTTAATTATGAGGATTTTCCGAGGGCTTGTCAAGGAAATTGTTTCTAAGAAACATCGTAAGAATAAAAAATATGTAGTGATTTTAATCAATATGTATTTGGCAACATTTTTTTCTACGTACTAAAATTATTTTAAAACTATTTTAAAAAACAATCAATATTAAAAAACGACAGCCAGAAATTTTCTGGTTGTCATTTTAACGTAGTGTCGTTTTTGATATTAATTGTTTTTTTTAAATAAACTAATTTTAGTACAGAGAGGAACATTTTGCCAAATACTAAAACACATTGATTAATCGATATACATTTTTAATTTTTAGAGCTATGTTTCTTAGAATTTTCTTGACAAGCTCTTGGAAAATCTTTATGATTAAAATTTTTTGTTGTCTGATGATGAGAAACAAAATTTTATTCATAAAACCGGTATCATGAGATAGAATTTTGTGAGAAATACCCTCTTTTTCATTTCCAAAACATAATTAAAAAAAAAGAAAATGACGTAGTTTTCGACAAAACAGCAAAACACCATATTGACGTGTCCAACCAAGTTGGCGTTATCTGGAGATGATTATAACAGAGCAGTTATAATCATCTCCAGATGATGCCAACGTAGTTGGCGAAATGCGCGTTGAGTGTAGTATATGGTGTTTTGTGGAAAACTATATCAGTGTAATCTTCACATCATAGGTTCCAACTCACTTCGAGAAAAAAAATATTTATACTTATATTTAAATTTTCAGATTATTTAACATTTATGAAACAATAAAAACATACTCTAATAAATACTCTTGTATATGTAGCACCAATAAATTGTCTATCTATAGTTTCGTTGAAAAAATTTCATAATTAAAATACCTTTTTTATCAATCCCTTGCATGAAAAATGTTCAACAATGTTGATTTATCAAAAACTTTGTTAACTTGTTTGAAGACTTAGTAACAAAGAGTATACAGTGTATCTCGGGATGGAGTTCAACAGTTCACTTACTTTTTCGTAAAATGTTATTTTATATTAGTTTATATATATATATATATATATATATATATATATATATATATATATATATATATATATATATATATATATATATATATATATATATATATATATATATATATATATATATATATATATAAACAGAGAAAGAGCTAGACGCGGGTTTATTTACATTACAGTAAAAAAAAAACAATCAATCATCGGGTACGCCCGCATAAAGAAAAAACCGTGCAATTTTTTTCTTTATGCGGGCGTACCTGATGATTGATTGTTTTTTTTTACTGTAATGTAAATAAACCCGATCTAGCTCTTTCTCTGTTCCTATTCATTTTCCTGGGTCCTGAATCCCACGCAGGTTGTTATAGTTGCCCGCGTGTGCGATGCTTGGACGATGCTCCCATACCGGAGTCATCCAAGTGGGAAGCCACAAAGGTGCGACTGGCTCCCTGTCAGTGGTATTCCTTTAGTGTCTTTTTTGAGTTTTGTCCATCTTTTTAACTCAGCTACACCGTGCTGATGAAGACCAATTAGTCAGAAACACGTGTCCACGGTTTGCATCTTTCTGCCATTTGCAATTTTTGCATTTTTCACCGTGCAATTTTTTCTTTATGCGGGCGTACCCGATGATTGATTGTTTTCTTTTTTTTTACTGTAATGTAAATAAACCCGCGTCTAGCTCTTTCTCTGTTCCTATTCATTTTCCTGGGTCCTGAATCCCTCGCAGGTTGCTATAGTTGCCCGCGTGTGCGATGCTTGGACGATGCTCCCATACCGGAGTCATCCAAGTGGAAGCCACAAAGGTGCGACTGGCTCCCTGTCAGTGGTATTCCGTTAGTGTTTTTTTTGAGTTTTGTCCATCTTTTTAACTCAGCTACACCGTGCTGATGAAGACCAATTAGTCAGAAACACGTGTCCACGGTTTGCATCTTTCTGCCATTTGCAATCTTTGCATTTTTCACCGTGCAATTTTTTCTTTATGCGGGCGTACCCGATGATTGATTGTTTTATATATATATATATATATATATATATATATATATATATATATATATATATATATATATATATATATATATATATATATAGTTTAAAGCGTAAACAAATACGCATGAATAAACTATATATTTATGATAGTAAGAGAAAGATAACATAAAAACCACACCGAACAAGGCTCGTGAGTATTTTGACGTACCTTTTATATTAATGTCAATCAGAGCACACTCTTTCTAAATAATCACTTGGACTTGTAAAGCTGTGGTAGTACGGTCAGCCTGACATTGGGACATTCTCAGCCCAATATTACGACTCGGTTTCATCCTGACTACCATGAGACGTTCCAGGGACAGGAGATGCAGTGGATTCCAGCACCTGACAAGCAAAATATTTTATATCAAATGTTGATAAAAAAAATTATAGACATTTAATGTGATATCCACCAGAAAGTACATTATCCAAACATCAACACTCTAACTTACACAAGTGTGATATCAGTCAGAAATCACATTACCCAAGCATCAACACTCTAACTTATACAAGTGTGATATCAGCCAGAAATAACATTACTCAAGCATTAACACTCTAACTTACACAAGTGTGATATCTGCCAGAAAGCACATTACCCAAGCATTAACTCTCTAACTTATACAAGTGTGATATCCATCAGATAGCACATTACCCAAGCATCAACCCTCTAACTTATACAAATGTGATATCCACCAGAAAGCACTAGGTCCAAGTATCAACAGTGTAACTTAAGTGTGATAACCACCAGAAAGCACTATGCCCAAGCATACACATTGTAACCTGTACATAACTTTTAACGATTTCTGTGCAGTCTTTTAGACACCATTCCATGGCTCAGAGACGCATTTGACAGGCAACAGCCAATGTTAACCTTGTTGACTCTGCAGTATCTCCAACCCATCTAAGTTCGTATCGATTTAGCAACAGAATATAAGTAATTTTGTATAGTCCATTCCAACCAGACTCAAACTTATTGGGCCTCAAGGCATCGCTTGTAATTAATACAAAATTGTCAATTTAAACGATTTTTGTGCTTTGGAGTTCCTATTCGCATAGTTTTCCTGCTACACTGAATCTCTTCAAGGCGTGTGTTTATAAATTGTCGCCATTTTTCATGTTGCAAGTTGGACGAGGGAAGTTTATCATCCGAGGTGTTGTCAATAATGCGTCGAATCGCTGGTAATCTATTGTCGCAACCAAATAAAGTTTGAGTAGAGGTTCTTGTCGTTTTGTGCACTGTAGAATTTATGATAAGCTAAAGGCGAGATACAAGTGTACTCCATTCGGTGGTTACCTGAGCCTGTACTCGTAAAAGATTGGCATTAAAAGTCATGTATTTTTCTGCTTGACCATTAGTTTGATGCACATAAGGTGTGATAAACTAATTCCATTCAATGTCCCATTCGGTCAGGAGGTCATGTTTATCGACAGCTCGCAATGAAGTACTGTTATCAGAGATAATATGAGCCGGAGTGCACACAAGAAATATAATATCCTGTATGCAGTCTGCAATTTCATCAGTTTTCATAGAAACAGCAACAGGCGCAGGCATACTCCTAGATCTATTATCAATTTTACGGCGCTGACTAAAATTTAGTTTAGATTCTATACGTGACAAATGAGCTATCAAAGAACTAGGAGACAGATGGCTAGCTTGCTTCAACTGTGTTTGCAAAGCAATATCTTTTATGACAAAGCAAATTAAACTTACAAGCTGCTCTTGTTTAAATGCATTGAATTTTTGCAATTTTATACGACCGTAACATCCGTACGTCGGACATTCATCAGAATTATATGTTAGGGCACCATAAGTTAATTTGCCAAAATTGGCACTACCGGAGAAACTTTCGCACAAATCTCTTTTTAAACTAGACCAGGAACGACGATCTACAGAGCTCCAACAAGAAAACCATTCACCTATCTCTTCTTCAAAACAGTCTGAAATTCTAGTCATAATGTTACTATTATTCCAGCCTAAATCGACAGCTATGTCGAAAATTTCATCCACCCATTGTTGTGGGTCATATCGGCCGGCACAAATTTCGGCAAATTAATTGAATCTCCCGAGGGCACATTTGATCGGGAATCGACGCGCTCTTACAAGCCACGTAGCAAGGTCTCTAATGTCGACTCGACAGATCTGTTTTCGTGATCCATGGTGCACGGACACTGCAGGCACTCACGGGCGAGAAAAAGCACGTTTCCAACTTCTGACATTAGCTTTTATATATATATAGTTTAAAGCATAAACAAATACGTAAGAACTTTAATAGACTGTATATTGTTTATAGTAACAGAAAGATAACATAAAAACCACACGTAACAAGGCTCGTGATTATTCTAACGTGCCTTTTATATTAATGTCAATCAGAGCACTCTCTTCCTGAATAATCACTTGGACTTGTAATGGTGTGGTAGAACGCCTGACGCTAACATTCTATATAAAAAGTTTTGCTCATTTTGAAAATTCAAAAACTGTAATCAAATATTCGAAAATTTATACAGGGTGATCAAATGCGAAATTTGGTCAAGAGTAAACTACAAACTTTTTTAGAGAAAATGTCACCAACAATTGAAGGGTGTCTTGTTCAAACAAGCTAAGTACGTGTCTAAATTACAAAACTGAGATATGTTCAGAAAACTAAATTTTTAAGGTCTATAGGGTAATATATAAACTAATTTAGCTTTTACTGTTCGTTAGAACATATTAGACTATCAATTTAGTTTGTTTCTTAAGAATAATTTCTTTTGAATTATTATAAACAAAATTAAATGAAAATAAATCATTTAAGAAACATGCCAAGTGCCATACTGAAAAAAGTAAAATTGTTTGATTAAAATTAATATACTAGTTAATAAAAGACTAAAAATTATTCATATTAAAAACGAACTTTTTAATAAATGTCAAACTAAAATAAATATTGTTAATAAATTATTATTCGGCTCGGTGGCACTTAGTTTATTTAATAATAATAATAATAATAATAACCCGTGGATATCAATGTGGACCACCCAGCGACCGGAGGCATAAGGTCACCCATCTATTTTATCTGGATGACCTTAAACTTTATGCCTCCTGAGAGCGCGAACTACAAAGCGCACTTAGGGTGATCGAAGAATACACGCGGACCATTGGTATGGAATTCGGGTTGGACAAATGTGCAGTCGTCCACCTTAAGAGAGGACGATGCAGGGAATTATCAGAGGATGCGATATATATATATATATATATATATATATATATATATATATATATATATATATATATATATATATATATATATATATATATATATTATATATATAACTAATATGCTTGCCGTTCCGGTTCTGCTCTACTCCTTCGGTGTAGTAAAGTGGACGGTAGACGAGCTGCGCCAATTAGATAGAGATACCCGCAAGATGATAAACATTCACAGTATTCATCCTAGATCGTCCGTTTCTCGTGTGTACCTCGAAAACTCTTGAGCCTGGAGTATACGCATGGCAGAGTAATACTGAGTATGGCATGTAACATCCTCAAGAGCTCAGATCCCCTCTTACGGTTTGTGAAACATCACGAAATTGTAGAAGTGGGTGCAGGATTGTTCAAGGCAGCAAAAAGAGCCGCAGATGAACTCGGTCTCGCATTTGACATCATGCTATGAGGCCGGCGAGGTGCTGATGTTGAGTCAGTCACCGAACTTCAACCAAATCGTCTAAAGGCCCGAATTAGAGCTGCCGAACAGGAAAATCTATTTTGGCAGCAAGTCGATAAACCCCAGCATGGTGTCTTATATAAGAACATAGAAACGCTGGGTTTATCGATCAGGCTAACATTTGCCTTTTCAAGGTCAGCCGGGCTTAAGTCAGAGACCGAGGGATTCATTATGGCCTACCAGGATTGTGTTATCAACACCTTGGTCTATCGTAGCCGCGTGTGACGTGTAGAGGTTCCTGATATCAACTTCAGGACCTGCCGTCAGGCGCCGGAATCGCTCATGCACTTACGTGTTGCATGCCACATATATGCGATTGCGGCCTACATCCACCGACATAACGTGGCGTTACGAGTGCTATACTACCATCTAACACAGTCGTACGGGGTACGCGAAACACCAGTGCTGCCTTACGTCCCCGGAGATATTGAGTCCGTTGTCGAGAACGAGAAATGCCGGATTCACTGGAAGTACTCGTTCCCGATGGTCAGGCTAATCCGGGCCAACAAGCCTGACATAGTCCTCCTTGACCATCAACTCAAGGTGATGTATATCATCAAGTTCACGGCACCTGCAGAGAAAACATTACCTTGAAGGAGGAGGAGAAACGGACCAAATACCGCGATCTCCGGTACGAGCTCCAAGTGCTGTACCCAGGCTACTCAGTCAAAATGGTCGTCCTAATAATCGGTGTACTCGGAGGGATAATGCCTACACTGCTCTCGGAACTGAGGATTATGGCAGGCCAAATACAGAAAGCGGTCGTTCTGGGTTCTCTCCGTCTGCTTATAGAACACGATTCTGGCATCTACAGTCACTGTCGGGAGCGGCTGTAGTTAATACGCCGCCGGCGCTACTCCCGTGAGGTGTCGAAGTCCACGGAAGGACTGTTCGGCATCGGTTCTACCGAGAAAAAAAATATCAATATGGTCCACTTAAACCTGAAACTTGACTTTAAACTTAACGTAAAAACCTAACCTAAGGAATACAAGAATATACTTATTATTGAAATACAATACATTATATCTGTCTAACTACAAATTTTGTTTTTGTAAAATATAATGTTGATTGTTGATAGTAACAATAATAATAATAGGTTTTAATTGTAGTATCGTAATATACAATAACTAGCATATTAAGAAGGGTGAAGTCTAGCCAAGGCTATTCTATCTAACCCTACTAATTAAACAAAAATTTTAACATTTTATATAAATAAACATATCAGACATAGCTTCCTGTAATGTTTAAGGTATCGACACAAAAAAGTGATTATAAAATAAAAAATCATGATAAAAGTGCACACACATTTTACAGTATTTTGAAAAATTAAGAGTTGAGCAATCTGTGAATATAATATATCTACTGTTGGGTAAAAATATTTTTTTTTATTTTAACACGAAAGCTGATCAAGGAAAGCATTTTTAGTTCACTATTAATATTATTAAATATTTTAGCTGCGTTTTAATTATGTAAAAGATCTAGTGAAAAGAATTATTCGAAACGAGGTATGGGACATTTATTTGGTCTTCTTATATTAATATCGTGGATATCAGATCTGAATACAAGTTTTTTTGCGTAAATAAGTAGGGATAGTAGACCACAACTACTATCTTAGTCACATAAAAAGTCTCAATGCTTTGCCGTGATGCTCCTAAGGGTAGAATGGCATGCTTCATTTTTCTACAGCATATTAAAATAAATAAAATGTATTACTTAATACATAAAAAATCATTATTCTCATGTAAAGTATGCCCTGGCATGAATAAAATAAGAAATTCACGGAAATACGCCTGTATCAATTATAATTTCAAATTATTTTGATATAATTACGCAACTCCAGCCTAAAATATTTTACGATCTAACGTAAGAGACACATAAAATGGCCGGCAAAACCGGCCATAAAAGGTTCAAAGCCGGTTTAATTATATGCGACTCAGTATTTTAGGATGGAGTTGTGTAATTATATCAAAATAATTTGAAATTATAATTGATACAGGCGTGTTTCCATTAATTTCTTATTTCAAGCATGCCAGAACATACTTTACGTGAGAATAATGTTTTTTTATGTATTAAGTAATACATTATATTATTTATTATTTAATATGCTGTAGAAAAATAGAGCATGCCCCGCTCTACCCTTAGGAGCATCGCGGCAAAGATTTGAGATTTTTTATGTGACTAAGATAGTTGTTGTCTACTTTAGTGAAGTGAAGATAATACGAAATACAAAGATACAAAGTTTTCTACTTTTAATCAACCTAGTTTATTGATTTTAGATGATACTCAAATTTGTTGAGACTAAATCCAAAACGACAGCAGTAATTTTGTATCTTTTAGAGTCTATTATGTTTGATACTATCTAAACAAGAAAAATATAAAATAATGCCATAATGCCATTAAGTATTGGCAAAATCAACCTTTCCGTTAACTTGTTAACGAACTTTAAAATTTAAAATAGTATAGAGTAACTTAAGAGCATATAATGTTCTTTAAATCTTAACTTACAATAAAAAATAATGCCAAGATTTTTTCCACTTTTGGTTATTTTTAGAGACTGATTATGAATAATAAGTTTTAAATTATTATTTATATGTTGCTCCGAATACTTATTACAAGAAACAAGGGCGTTGCATTTATTCGGATTAAGTTTTAAATTATGGCACACAGAGTAATCATGTATGGCGTCTAGATCTTTATTTATAACCTCACAGGCTAAATCGACTTGATTAGGGTCAAATGAATAATATATTTGGATATCATCAGCAAACGCTTGATTATTTGATATTTTACAACATTAAAAATATCTGATATATATATAAGGAATAATAAAGGCCCCAAAAATCGGTCCTAGTGGCACACCTGATACATATGCACATCTGAAGACAATTCATCAATAACAACTTTTTGGTGTCTATTGTTCAGATAAGAACTAAAGAACTGAACAGATCTATCATTAAATCTGAACTATTCTTGCTTAGCACAAAGCAAATAGTGATCGAGAGTATCCAAGGCCTTAGAGAAATCCAGGAGAACAAAGGTTTTTAATCGTTTCTTTTGCGTTTCGGTTTCAGGAAATATATGAATTTTGTTGCAAATATTACGATTTTTCTCAAATTGTTTATAACAACGGTTTATTTAAAAGAACTTGTAAATTTTAATGAAAAAAAGTCTTTAAATAAATTGACAGAGTTTTTGATAAATGAACATTGTTAAACATTTTTCATGCAAAGGATTGTTAATAATGGTACTTTTGTTTAGTCATGAATTTTTTACGGCGAAACTATAGGTTTTACAATAAAATAAAGTGATCAGATTTATCAGCTATTAAAGGACTCTCATTTTGCATTTTTTTTTTTTTTTGGTACAATAAATAATTTCCAAGATATCTTAACTTTAATTCTGCTGAAATCCAGATAATATTGAAAAAATTATTTTTTTTCCCGGAGCTGTCAAAATTTGAATTTTTGGTTGAACAACTTTTTTTCATTGCGGAAAATTTCTCCACAATGCATAGAACATCCATGAATGTTTTGGACTCGTTTCAGTAATTATAAAATGTACATAATGGATTAAACAACTAAAAAGTTCAATAGAGCCGCTCCCGCACTCCACGGGTTTTGATTACACATGTTTGAACACGACTCACTGCTAAACTATAAAAGATAAATATATATCGTCATGGACTTATTTTTGGAGAATTTTGTCCTCTACAACTTTGGTTCCATAAAATTTTGACGAATCTATTACGGTTCCTTCAGCGTTTTGTATAAAGAGTCATGGCGCACCTTTTTTAAAATGTTTTTTTTTTACATACTTGTCCTGTCGGTCGAATCTGAAACTTTGGACCATTATATCCAGTTTTTAATTCTGAACAACTTCCACATTTTTCAGTCACTACTTAATTATTGTCAACTTAACACAGGGAAATTGTCTCTCTTTCTTGGACTAACAACCAACACGGAACACTGAGGTATCATTTCTGGTTCATCCTCGACCTCCACCTCGACCGCAACCGCTTTTGCGATCTCCACCACTAATAGCGAGGCATCTTCGATCTTCGGAATGTCCGTACCAACAAAATTATACTGTTTCTGTTACGAAAATATAGAAAAATAGTTAAATATTTATAAATAATACAAAGTAATCATCACACAATTTTTATTTTCCCGTTTTATATAGATAATATACACATATTACAATTTTGCATCTTCTTGTCATGAACTTCGATGCCTTTGGAATGCAAGCGACTATCCTACTTTTTGTAGTTTTTTATTTTAACTTAACAAACATTTATATTTTTAAATCGCTATAAATGATTTTTATAGCGAATTAAAATCTACATTTAAATACATTAATTACAGAACATTTGAAGATGAACATTTGTATGAGTATACGGTACCTACTATTGCTACAACTATATTGTTACCGTAACTTTGGAAGACATTGATTTTGTTGTAATGGAAGACTTTTATATGAATAGATATATTAATGTTTAACAAAAAAGTGCTAGTTATTAAACATTAAATTGATAATAATGTTAATTAAATGTTTAAATTTTTACAAAAGTATTTTTTTATACAATTTGATAGAGTAATATCTTTTATATATTTACTGCTCAAAAAAACTTAGATCATCCATAACTTTATTTGCCATTTCATCTTTCTTTTTTGAGCATTACCTATATATTAACAATAATAACTTTAAACTATATAAAATATGGCAGTTTTTATAACAACTATTTATATACTTACTAACAATATTTTTATTTTACAAAACTCATTAAACCCATACACATAATAAATGTTGCAAATGTTTGCACATATAAATATACAAGGTATTCGTTTTAAATGGGCCAATTTTCCTTTCCTCTTTAATTCCTAAATGAATAGGAAAATCTATTCACAAAATATTCAGTTACATATAATTAACGAGAGTAAGTTAACAAATTCCAAAATTTTACTAAGGTTTACTTTTATTACTTCTCTTTTAAATATGATGTCTTCTATAATATCTCTTTATTTTATATAAACAGGATTTTTAAAAAATCACATATTTTTTTAAAGATACGAATACAGTGTCTACCAAATAAGGCTTCATTATTTGACTTTGAAGAAAACTAATTGTGACAATCGTTTCTGCTAGTCATAAGATTAAAGAAACTGTCAATCAAAAATTGTCACGAACGTAGCAAAAAAATGTTTCTTATAACGCGGATCTTCTGGTAGACACAAACGTTCTAATGGACAGGTATGTATTTACAATATTTCTATCTCTTGTAAAATGTATGTGGTAGTTAAATTCCATGGCAAAATGCAGATGTATCCAAGGAATCTATCCACCAAATATTACTAAGAATAAGGTATGGAAAATCCTGCCATAAAAGAAATAGAAAAATTTGCCAAGTAATCTCGCGCGGTAACTTTTCTAAAACAGTTTGTTTATACTACATTCAAATAAAAGTAATTGTTTAAGTTTTTTTTACATATATACAAGAGTAGGACTAAGATGTTAATTTTTCTATGCTTCTAGATGCAACTATGCGATATTTCTAGTTGGCACATTAAAAGGTATACTGTGTATATAACTGCTGGAAATTGATTTATTACAAAAACGAAAAGTTGGTATATAATGAGTTTTGCTATTTTTAAAAAATTAAATTTAGGTTTTTAAAATATTTGTAGCAATTAACAATAGTTATATAAATAACAAACATAGTAAAGCACCTTATTTGGAAGGTATATCATGTACATATAAGTTAATTAAACAAGCATCATTAAAATTTTAATAAAAAAACGTTTTTTCTATACAACTTTATTGCGTTAGCTACACATTTTTTACCATATATTAGAAATATACGCTACTGCACACATATTAAGTGTTTTTGGTATTTTTATAGTTAATATTTTACATTTAGGACATATTTAACAATGAAAATATATTTTCAGAGTAAAAAGAAAATAAAATATTACAATAAAATTAATATCACAAATTGTAACCACATCTAGATATATTTAAAAAAATTACTGCGACTAATTTTTTCTCTCAAATCACATTCTGCTATGTGATGATATGTTTTAATTGATAAAGTTGGTAGCTTTTCAAAAATTAATTATTACAGTAGTACTATGTATATTTAAAATTATTATTACATTCTTGAAAAAAATAAAATAATTAAAAAATGTGTTTTACTTTCGGCCAGCGATAATGTTCTGTCTATTTATAAAAAATTAACATTAGTAAAAAACCTTTCTTGATCGAAACGCTATCGTGACCCACTAAAATTGACCTCCGTATTTCAATATTATCTTGGTTGAAATACTAAAGCTGATAATGCAGTAGTTAATAATAATTGACAATCGTTGTATGAACCCTTGCCAGCTCACTATCAGTATTGACTACTTTTTTAGTGTAGTCGTTTAATAAATATTTCTCTTGAATTTAATTGACTTTTTGGCGCAGTTCACCCAATTGGAATTGGAAGTAAATGTTAGGTTTTATAAAATATCCCATAACCAAATTAAAATTTGCGGTAATTATTTTCTCAAAATTTTTCTTATGAATCATATGATATATGTTTGAAATCAAAAAAAATACACCCTCTTAGAAATTACCAAAACTACTCTTCCTGCCGTTAAAAAAATAATGATCTTGACCCCATATCTTTTGAGACAGCAGTGATATAAATTGCAAAATGACGTGATACACAAATGTATCTAATTCATACCCTCTAAATTTAGTTTTTTTTCCTTCAGCATTTTCCTCCTAATTGTAGTCTCCTTAGATTGTATCGTGACGTGAGATCAGAAGTAGTCTGTCTTTAAAGTGCTATTTTACAGGAGAACCAATTTACGTTAGAAAAAATTATAATTTTGCACAAAAAAGGACATAAGCTAGTTTTAGTCTCCCATGACGGTATGCATACGATATTTTAAGCGTGGGAATCTAACCCTTCTTTTTAGAAACCGGCAAACATGGCTCTTCACTCAAAATTTGTTATATCTTCAATTTAGTATCTTAAAAGGCATGTACAACTTGCGGCTAAAACCTAAAGTTGATACATCGGCTGCTTTTTCTATCTAGTATCACTTTGAAATTAGTGAAATGTCAAAATGCAAACTTTTTTGTAATGAACAGCAAGTTATTAAAAATAATTACAGGGGTAAAAACATTCTTGAAGCTATACTCTTTTATAATTAAATTGTTAGCGACGCAACGTGCGACGTTTCGATAAAAAATTTTGTCAACATCAAAGCTACTTATATAATAATTAAGCAAATGAAGAAAACGTCAACTACCAAACTATCAATAAGTGATTTGCACTAATGTGAATAAATGGTCACAACCAAGTGGGAATGAAATTTAAAAAGATGCATATATGATACGTATAGAAATATACAGTGTGTTCTCGGATTGTGGCTCCAAGATAAACTTTTCTGCTTTCCATTTCCACTTCAATAGAAAAGAATCCCAACAGTGATATTGGCGTTAGCAAACGTAGAATAAGATATATATCTAAAATTTTAAAAGTGTGAAAATTGTTTGAGGAAAGTGCTTACCTTTATTTTTTATTTAAGTAGAACTTACTAATTAAAAAAGTTTTTTAGTATTACTAGACAATTTCAGTTGAAGATATACGGAACATTTATGTTGAAAAATTAATTGATTTGGATGGAGATAATTTTTTAGAAAAAAATAGTTACTTAATAATTTTTTGTTACAAAATTAAATATCCAATTTCCAGTTAAACGAAACATGTACAAACCTCATATACTTAAAGAGAGTTTGTACGAGAGATATATTCATTTAGAGACAACGGATACCGCTCAATATCGGATATATGTACTTAGGATTAATTACTTTTTTTCAAAAAATAGTCCACGACCAGGAGTCGAGACTGGGACTTCCAGTTCAGAATTAAGTGCGCTTGCCTTTCCGTCAGTTGCTCATATCGTACAATACAACATACAATATCATTTGATATAAAAATTTTTAATGACTATTATACAAAAATCTAGTATATCTTATTCTACATTTGTTGGCAGCAATATCATTTTTGTTGAGGAACAAAACATTTTAAAATTTTTTTTTTTTTGAAAAAATAGACGCAAACAAAAAATTATTGAAGTCACCATCCACGAACACATACTATAAGCGCAAATAATCTAGGTTAGCGGAAAACAGCTTCGAAAGTAGTCTATAGTGGTTTGTTGTTTGTGAACACTAGAACCTGTCTTTCTTGTCTTCAAATGTACATAACAAATTCAATTATTTAACATTCTTGTGTTGCAATTATTAATTAAGAAACTATTTTTCATACGTAATTTTTAAAAAATAATTTTATTATTCGAAGTAATGTTCTAGATCACAAATAAATGGAGCAATATTAATGATGATAGCTAATTATTGAAAGACATGCACTTGACTGTCTTAGAATGAATTACAATTGAACACGTTCGCAGTTGGGTCTGCAAATACCACTCGGGGCCAACATGTAACACCAAAATGATATACTTAACAATTTTTTAGTCATTACTTGTAGAAAATATAATTTTTGTCACTATTTGGCACCTGTATAAATACTCTGTGCCAGGGGCCGACAACGACACACATGCGTGTCGTTAATGATATCTTCTTAAACTTAGTAATCTGGTAATGTATTTAAACAACTAATACCAACGTGTCATTATGGTGTACCTACTCTACCTTTGTACAAAACATACCCTATTGTGGCGCAATTAACAACGGACGTGTTAGGTTTGCATTTGCCATACCTGTAGGAACATTTTTTAAATACATCTTAAATTGCTTTGTTTTAAATGAAAAAAACTTTGACCAATTATTTAAAAAAATTACTCCTTTACCCTTTCTGTTAGATTACTGAACAACAATTTTATATTAGTAAAAATAATTTAAATTCAATAGTCTTAAACTATTTTCCTTAAGATATGGCTTAAGAAATTTATTATAATTTTTTAATTGTTAATTTGCTTGACATTTCGAATTAAAAATGTCTAATTTATTAAGCTAATATTTTATTTTATTTTTGAGAGAAAATTTAGATCATGATTTAAATTTTAAGACATCTAAATTCTGTTTATATTTTAAGGCGATCTAAAGTAACAATTTGCAGTAATATTGACATGTAAAAAAAACAAAGTTTTGTATGGATATTGGATAACAGGTTTATTATTATTGCCACATATATTTATTATAAGTCTACTAATCCAGTCTGTAGGGGCCAAAAAAGGCCTTTGTTCTACAAAAGGTGGGGTAGTAATAATTTTTAAATTATGTTGTTCAGGTCTGAGCCTTGACAAGATATCCAAGTTTTCGACCTTGGTGGGGGGACCGCTCGAGCCGCGCGCCGTCTTAAATAAAAGTTACAAAAAAATTAGTTTTTTTAAAATAACTCTACAACGGTTAATCCAACGACGAAAATGTCTTTAACAAAGTTAAAGAAGACAAAATCCCTCACATTTTTTGTATATATATGTATATATATATATATATATATATATATATATATATATATATATATATATATATATATATATATATATATATATATATATATATATATATATATATATATATATATATATATATATATATATGTATATATATTCGAGCTTGCCTCATTTCCTTTCTCGCTTTTCTCGAAAGAAGGAATGCGCAAAGGCACAAAATCATCATTGTATAAAGTTTTCATACAACTTCCAGAAGATGTGGAACTCGGAGATAACCAAATCAATGTTTTAGATAGAGGATACCTTTTGCATAAAGTTTTATGGCATTGTAATGATTCTTTTGCGTCCATTTGCGAGAAGTACGTTAAATATGTACGAAGTCACTACGGTTCACATGCAGTTGTTGTTTTCGATGGATATCCGACTGATGATGGCAAAAGGAACACCAAGACCACAGAAAGACTTGGCCGATCGAAAAAGCATATGTCTGCGTATGTTCTTTTCGATGAAACAATGCCGGTTCAAGTTTCCCAAGAAAGATTTTTGCCAATAAAAACAATAAGGTCCTTCTAATTTCTATGCTAACAAAAATTGAACAGGCTGCTATTACTGTTAAACAGGCGGAAGAAGATGCTGATGTGTTGATTGTCTGCACAGCGATTTCCTTGTGCTCAACATTTGATGTTGTTTTCGTCGTTGGCGAGGACTTTGATCTTCTTGTTCTGCTGATAGCATTAGCACCATCCCAAAGTAACATCTACCTTCGCAAACCAGGAAGAGACAGAATTGCTGAAATACTATATTCCGTGAATAGTTTGAAACATGAAGAAGTAGCTGAGAACATTCTGTTTCTCCATGCGTTTAGTGGTTGCGACACTACATCGTCCATCTTCAACCAAGGAAAAAACAAAATTTTGTTCGCTTGTTCAGAAAGCCGCAGGACTCAGTGCCACTATTAGCATCTTCAAACATCAGGATGCAACACCAGAACACATCGCAGACGCTGGAGCACGCTTTCTCGTTGCTTTATATGTTGGCAATATGGAAGATGAAACCTTGGAAGAAGTCGCTACCAACGTTGCGCTAAATCTATTATAAAAGCAAATTCAAACTTGCTTCTATGCCACCAACGAAGGACGCTATGCGTTCAGGACGTACCACCAAGTCCAAAAATGGTATGGGATCCAAAAAAATTCAGAAGACTAAGGTTGGAAACTTGGCAGCAATGGACTCGCTCCACTCACAATGACAGAGCAACCAACACCCGAAAATTTATTGAAAATCATTTCATGCACTTGTCGAAAAGGATGCGGCGGAGCATGTGGTTGCAGGAAAGCTGGGTTGAAGTGCTCTGTTGTGTATGGCTTCTGCAGTGGTCAGTCATGCGAAAATGTACCGGAGGTTCGCATCGACAACAAGGACGAAGAAGACGAAGATTTATCAATGGAAGAACAATGGATTCTCAGAAGCACCGATGATGATGATGATGACATTGAGGACGCAGCTTATACTGACGACGTCAACATCAACCGACCATTGGGAAAAATGTTCATCTTTCCGCCGCTGTAACTCGTTACATATTAGACTTAACAAAAAAAAAATGTTTATGCAAAAAATGTGAGGAATTTTGTCTACTTTAACTTTGTTAAAGACATTTTCGTCGTTGGATCAACCGTTGCGGAGTTATTTTGAAAAAACTAATTTTTTGTATCTTTTATCCAAGATGGCGGCTCGTGCAGTCCCCTCCAAGGTCGAAAACTTGGATTTTTTGTCAAGGCCCAGACTTGAACAACATAATTTAAAAATTATTACTACCTCACCTTTTGCAGGGCAAAACTCCCTACATACTGGACTATACGTAATCACATAATATTTATGGTTCAATTTAACCTCAACATTAGAATTTAGATGCTTATCTCTGGACTACAAAGTAATAACAAATAATTTACCTATGTTTTTTATTATTTTTTCTTTTTAGCAACAACTTTGCGTTTACAAATCATGCCCAAGACGGTCCATTTCATCTAGAAGGAAGTCTACATCTTCATGGGTGACAGCAGCTGAAGATATTATGTTTCTGAAGAAATTAGGCCGCCTGTCATCAGGTTGATAACCCACCATCAGTGTTCCTGTTTGCATCATTCTTGACTTCAAAACGGGACACAACTAAAATTGATAATAATGATAATAATAACTACAATAATGAAATATTTTAATTATTAGACCAACAATCAACTTGTGAAAATTTTTCTACCACTAAATCTAAGCAATAAGGAATATTTTTTCAATGAATAGAAATGACAGCTTTTCAAAATGATTTTGTCCGTAATTGTCCTACTCCAAAGTCAAGTTTTAATCAACCGCATTACTGCAAAAACCCCTCACTTAGTGGCCCAATTACTTTTCACAGATTGAGTTATTACTAGCTGTTTATTTTAGTTTTTCCCAATTGCAGCAATACATTTTTTTATGCAGGGCCGGATTATCTGTTTATGTGTCTCTGGCAAAAGTTGTTCTCATTCTCAATAAAAAATGAGTAAAAACACAAACGACAATAACAACGTATTTGATTTCTGAATAAAGCATATATAATCTAATAATTCTTGGTTATCTGAAAAAGACAGTAAGTTACTCAGTTTGAAACTGGAAAAGAAGTCCTAAACCATTTTTTGTGACTTCTGGTTTACGAACTCTACTATATCATTAAAAACAAGATCATTGATCATATCACTATTTTTCTAGACAGAACTGTCAATTTGTAGGTACTTCTTGACTAACTGAATTTCGTAAATATGTTATCGGTCTCTTTATAGTTGATAACGACTCAAGTGCATTTACGAAATCCCCTGTGGTGTATTTGGAACAAATTAGCTTAAAGTTTCAACCATGCGCATTCGGTAGCTTTTGTCATTGTAATAAACTAAAAGTTCCCAACCCTCCTTTGGGGAACAAAAAAATCACGCCGTCATCTTGAATTTTCGCACCTTTTTCGTTTTATTACATTTATTTCTAAAACTATCAGTCGTAAGAAAAATTAAGAAAAAATTTTCTAAATAAAAAATTTTACCAAGAGCAATAATTAAACTTCTTATGTACAACATCTGCATTGTATAAACAAGTCAAATTTAAGGCATTAAAATTATTGGACAAAAACACACAGCTTCAATCCCTAATATCGATTTTTGAGAATTCAACGACTGAAAAAAGCTGACGTAATAAAAAATGGAGAACAGTTTTTGCTACGAAAAGTAAAAATATCAAGACATTAAATGCTTTAAGATTTCTTAAGGCACAGTTACACGGCGTATGGTTTGGCGAACCAAAGAACTCGAGCGCCTTAATTCTGACATACCAGGGGTGTCACCACGGTGTGTGATTTGTTTAATAATTTGTGACTCATAGGTTCGTCGAAACAATATAGAACCTTTGTCTTGTTCTCATCAATACTGAATTGCGATCGTGGATGCAAGACAACAAATTATTGCACCTGTTTCCTTGTGTGTTATTAGTTGTGCTTTGTTGTTGCAAAATCGGTTGAAAATACGTACAATAGGTGGTGAATGGCATCGCATAATATATAGTCAAGATATATATTTTTATTTAATTTTATCTGAATTCATTATTACCTCTCTACGAGGAACTAATAAATAATTTAACTTAACGTTACCGTTAATTTGACAATTATCATATTGTTTTACATTTGGCAAATATTTATTTAAGTTATCTTTCTATTTGTCTGTCTATGTTCAGACATTCTAAATTCTATTTTCTTGAAGATTACCTTCTTTTAGTAAAAAATATCTTAAAATATAGTGGATATCTATTTCACTTTGTTTATTATCATAGCTATACCCAGTTTATTTGTTGGACTGTATTTTTTCTATTTAACGTAACTTTTATCGTTACTTACGTTAGTTGAGGTTCTCAACTTCCTAAAATATTGTGGGATACAAATCCTAGTTTGGTTAATTTGCAATTTACTCTATAAATTTGGGTTAACTTTCATATTTTGTCTACGTAGCTGGACAATTCAAACGTCACAGCTTTTTACATTGTTTTGCATATAGTACCGATCTCACAGAGAATCTCAGTCTGTGACCGATCTCATAAAACTCGACCCTTTTTATGTAAATACCTGGACCAAGAGAAGAGGATATAAGTAGTGGATCGAACTGAACATTATATACTGGGTGGAGCAGGAAAACGATATTTTATGCAACTGGCATTTCGTCTCAAGGGTAACTGCAGTACTGACAGTGGTGATTCAAACTGACACCGCACCCATTCAGAGTTTAGCCGTTGGTGGATTCTTCGCAGGACTGACCCATTTGAAGTTCATAAGATCTTCGTCCCCAGTGAAATTTTATATTTGGTCAGAAGAATTTTTGTAAGAGATCAGTCTTTTTTTTTTTTAAACAACCACATCATTTTTTTCTTCATTTTGTTGGTCTTCAACCTGAACTATATTTTTTGACTTATAGAGACAATCTGAGCCTATGTAAATTTTGTACATATTCTTACCACTTTATTATATTTTTTATTTAATTATTTAATAATATCTTTTTATTCGACTTCCTTCCCAAACTGAATTCAAAGATTAACGATATCTTTATCTATTAAAATAAACTTTGAATTATTTGGTACTTGCTAAAGTCCTGGAGCCCAGCCTAGATTTTGGTGCGAACTTAGATCAATCTATGCCCTTTCACGACCTGCTAACTGAGCTACCGGTCAACAAGTCTAACCAACAGCTAATTATGTTATGCCAGCAACTGGGCGGGGTGCATTTGTGACGTCAGACACTGTTGCCTATGCCCTATTGCATTATATTTACGTAGGTTATTCCATTTTCAATCCAATAATCGCCCATCCCTACCGTCCACTGAAACTCAATCGAGAACGGCCTTAGTTAGTTTTGGCTATTGAATATTATCGATAATTATCGATAGTCGACAGTTGGAATATCGATAAGTATCGATGGAGCCGACTATTGATAGTTCTCGACCTCTACTACACTGCAAACGGTCCGCAAAAGGCCGAGCCTATGCGAACTACGAAAACCTGTACGAACCATGCAGATATCGACATGCTCAGCTTCTTTGATCTGCGCAAATTTACCGCAAGCCATAGCGACCCACCTGTGTCAAACAGCGCGTTTCGTCGAGGTAGTAGATTCGCAGAATCACGTGCAGTGTAACTGCGCCTTACAATACACGAATTTAACGGCACGTCAAAGTTTAACCACAAATTTTGAATCAGCTATTCTGTAGCCAACATCAGACTCAGCAAAGTTCCATTGCATGAGCCTGTATTAGCAAATTTAACAGTGGCTTGAAAATTCATCACATCCTTTGGAGTGGGGTTGGAACTGATTGCAAAGAACTTCGTCCCATTACAATGGATTCAGAAGTAGTACCTGATTTTATTTTGTAATTGCAAAAGTGGATGCAAAAAACTGTGCAGTTGCAAGGCAAACATATTTTGTTCAAATCTTTGTGGCAATTGCAACGAAAATTCTTGTGAGATTGTTCCTGAGCCTGTTCGTGATCCTAATGATTCAGACGAAAATCCCGTCTAGCTCAACTCTACATGTTTACTAAACTATTAGTAAAATAATATTTGCAAAAAAATATATTTACTGTTTAGATTGTTTACTGATTCATTCTTTCTTTTACAAACTTTGTACTGACCACCGAGGAAATATATTGAACCAAAATGTTTAAACGTTGGGCTTCAATTATTTCAAATATTTCCTTAACCATAACAGGTTAATATTTGAAATAAGCATCGTTTAAAGTAATTTTTAATTCTAAATAAATTTTGCCTCTTTATTTTTTTCATGATTTTGATTAGTTTTATTATAGTCATTTACGTAACAAGACCGGAAACTAATTCTTTACTGGACGAGCTGACAATTTCCAGCGGTGAGTTCAGTAAAGAGTTAGGTGTATAAATTATTGGTCATTATAAATTACTACTATGACACTTTTAATCCACAAACGAAATAAAAAATTTGCAAATGCAAATATTATTTTATGCTATTCAAAATGTAAACAGCAATAATTTTTTATTAGCTCAAAATATTATTTATATTTGTAACAATTGATTAGTTGTAACTACCTTTCCAAGTTCCTGTTCCCTTTGTGGTCCATGAGGCGTATTACGCAAACGGGCGGGAATGTACCAGAAACTCACGTTTACCATTTCAGGTTCCATAATCAAATAAAATTTATCAGGTTGCTCTTTAATGCGTTTTACCATATATTCTGATAGTTCCATAAGTTTATCCATGTGTACTTCGAATCCATAGTCTCCCTAAATAAGTTGAAGATATATTAAGTTTTATAGGTAAGTAGTAAAACAACTTGAAAATGACAATTTTTATTGACACCTACGATAATTGTTGTGAATATTCCGCAAAGGCACCTACGATAATAGTTGTGAATATTCCGCAAATTTTGCGTCCATAAGTGTTTTCATTTTAGAAGTTGTTTCGCTACACCTAGCAAATAGCATGAATGTGCTGCTAAGTACATTTTAAATGACCGGAGGGCGCCGATATCCATGTATGCTTTCGGTGATGGAACAAGCTTATTATTGAAACATGTTAGCGTAAAGAGTAGTGAATAAGATTTACAGGAAACAACTACTCAGCGAACAAAAGTCTCGGCCTACGATGAATTAAACCTAAAAGTCTTGTTTGGTAGCTAAGATCATTTGTCAATTCCTCACAAGACATACACCGATTTCGAACTTATTATGTTCCTGTCAGTATGCCACAAGTAATGGAAAAGACAAACAATAATAGCAAACCAGGCTAGCCTAAAGCAGACTAAGCAAGATAGACATAGTGAGTGATAAGTGTATCCCTCTCGTGGTCAGTGCTACTACCCGTCAGACATCACTGATGTTTTAGTGACTGATAATGACCTGGAAGGCAGGTACCAAGAGCTGTGACCTCTAACCCCGGTAGGCTAAACTATATACTGAATAAGATTTACAGGAAACAAGTACTCGGCGAACAAAAGCCCCGGCATGCAGTTAATTAAACCTGCAAGTCTTGTTTGGTAACTAAGATCATTTGTCAATTCCTCACTAGACACAAACCGGTTTCGAACTTGTTTGTTCTCGTCAGCATGCCATAAGTAATGAAAAGGGCAAATAATAATAGCAAACCAGGCTTGCCTAAGGCAGATTAAGCAAGACAGACGTAGTATCACTTACTATATCTCTGCTTAGTCTACTTTAGGCTAGCCTAGTTTGCTATTATTATTTGTATTTTCCATTACTTATGGCATACTGACGGGAACATAACAAGTTCGAAACCAGTCTATGTCTAGTAAGGAATTGACAAATGATCTTCGCTACCAAACAAGACTTGCAGGTTTAATTCAACGTAGGTCGAGGCCTTTGTCCGCTGAGTAGTTGTTTCCTGTAAATTTTATTCAGTATATAGTTTAGCCCACCAGGGTTAGAGGTCGTAGCTTTGCAGGTCGCTATCACATCAGTGATGTCTGATGGGTGTTTCAATAATAAACTTACTCCCTCATCGCCACAAATAGCACATGGATACCTGTGCCCTTCAGTAATTTAAAGTAAACATAGCTGCATATCTGCTTGCAAAAATAATGTCCTCCCAACAACACAATTTTTATAGCATAAGAAAAGTAAAACCTGTGCTTCATAAAATTAGTTTGTCCAGCATCAATTAGGTACCACCTATTCATTCTAAAGTAGTTTATATTTGAGTAGAAAACCTGAAATATCATATTTTACATAATATTGGATGCCCCAATAAAAGGCAGCCGATTTGAAATTGCCGCCATTTCTCTTGCGGTGGTTGACACTTGACAGTTTTCATGATTTATTTTTTAATTAAGGATTTGGATTTGGGTACCATGTGGTTTCAGCAGGACGGTGCAACGTGCCACACAGCTAATGAAACACTGAACGTTTCGGTCATTAAATTTTCTGGAAGCATAATCTTCAACAGAGCCGCCATGATCTTGTAACTTTAACGGGGTTAAGTCGTTTTTGCCTTTGGGGCTACAAGGGAAAAGTCTGCTAACAATCTGGCGATGATTCATATCAACAGCTGAAAGAAAACTTCAGAGAAGTTATTGCGGAAATAGAGTCACAAATATGCTGTGAAGTGATGGAAAACTTGGTTAAAATAGTCCATATCAGCAGTGATCAATTCAGTCTTATATATAATACATGGTTGTTTCAATACACCACAAATGAAAATTTAGTTTTAATACCTAACAAAATCCAAATGAAGACGGCCCAGTGGTATCCAGGATTTTGTTTCGATAGACGTACAACTTAGCCACGCCCTAGAAAGAAGGAAAAAGTCGATGTTTTCCCAAGTAAAATTTTAACTTTGTGTCAACATCATTCGCCGCATCCTGACATTGCTGGACAACGTCGCAACAACGATCTTTCAACTCGCCTTTGCATCAATTCAGTGGATAAAATCAGAGTCTAGTGTCATTTTAACGTTGCGCGGAAAACCACCTTTTGCACCAAAATTTTTAAAATTTGTTTTTCTAAGTAAAAACATTGCTGCTAGACGTTTGGATAACTTGTGTTTATTGGAATCAGCACCACAGCTGTTCACACATAAACTTAGATTGCTTCACCTTCTGTGTTTTATTGTGATGTTTTCAATAGATCTTAAGTTTATGGTACCAACGCCAATTTTTCAACGCGGACCAGTTAGCCGAAAAATCAAGCGCCCCTACATTGATGAGGTTTTAGAGAAAATAATTGTTTTGACTTTTGAGTGATTTAACTGTAAACACATAATGTAATGATTACTTAGTGGTTTTCAACTTAAGTAGCATAATTAGATTGACTAAAATTTCCTAAATTCGCATATTCAAATATTTGATTCACTGGTCTCTCTCTCCATTGACACTGAAAAGAGTACTTGACAAAAAAATCACGAGAATAATGGAATAACACAACAAAAAAGTATATGTTATATTTTTGGTTTTTGTTCATCCTTTTCCTCTAGCCTTTTTATCATGCACGTATCATACCACAATGCTCGACCATAAAACGTTGAAGAATGACTCTAATCTATAAGTTGATAATTTTCGCAATTTCAGTAATTAACCTAAGACACCAACGTTCACAGTCCATGTATTGTGGTCGGCCAGATGTTGTTAAAATGTGTCTATTTTACTTTAGTCACAACTGATATGCGACGTCGTCTAGTCGGCCAGAGGTCTTCGGTAACATGATGATAATTTTCTACACCTAATACAACGTTAACTTTTATGCAAATGTTGTCGTAAGTCGCATAATTGCTGCTGGGGTTACTACTACTACTATACTACCTGAATACACCACTGTTGCACTCCCCTTTTAGCCAAATCCTAAATCCGACATTGGTCCATACCTACCAGAGAAGCCGCTAGGCAGCCATTTAAACCATATTGTATTTTATGTATAATGACTAATGACATAGCCTGAATAAACAATATATGTAAAAAACTGCCAACATTTTTAATTTTTTATCGGGTTGATAAAAATAAATCGGCTACCTCTTTATTGGGACACTCTATATAGTTTCACACGGCGAGAGTAGGTACATGAAAAATCAATACTTAACTATACACTTGTAATTTATAAATTAAAAAAATGGTTATAAAGTTGTCATTTGGGTTAAATACAAATAAATATTAAATCTACCAGAATATAATTGTATATAAAAGTACTTAATTTTGATAATTAGGTTAGTAGGTAAGTAAAATAACTATAACCACTAATAATAATTACCTATTCAATTAATTTTAATTTTTGTGTATTTGTTTATTTTTACTTTTATTATCGTGAAGTTGACACTGAAACTGAATACTAATGTGTGTTTGAAATATGTATGTCTTTATTATGTGTTTGTTAAAAATGATTTAAAATAAATTGATTTAAATTATTTTAAATTATTAAAATACATTGAGTAAATGTATAAGTGTCAGTTTATAATTCTTCAATTCTACGTCCCCAGTGGCGCAATTGGTTAGCGCACGGTACTTATAAGGCAGTAGTCGTGAGCAATGCCGGGGTTGTGAGTTCGAGCCTCACCTGGGGAATATATTTTTTCTTCTTGATTATTTTGTTACTTGTGTAACACTGACAGTTTAAAATTACCAAGGACAATGTCGACGCTGGATTTTGTATTTTATTTCCTTTTGCAAAGAAAATAATTATTGTATTCAATAATACTTTCAATGTCATTGTGATTTATGTTGTAGGCAACCCAAAATACAAAGTTCTGTATGTATAATTGTATAAGTTTTGCATTTTGTCAAGAAAACAATGTTTCAGCATTGTTGTTTCGGTTATCACTAGCAATATTTAAAACTTTAATGAAAATACCTTCTTCAAGGTGCAATTCTAGGCCCCTTATTTTTATAATCTATGCGACTTGTTGAACGAACGCTTTTTACATTAACATATATTTTATGTCTACGTTAAGTAATAATGAAGGTCTAAATCTTTCAATTTTGGTGTTGGTATTAAGAAACGTGGTTTTTCTACACTCCAAAATATTAACTTAGCCCTGGGACATACGGATTAAAATACCATCGTAATCTAGGATTTCAGAAGTGATACTTCTCCTGTATAAAGCAAGAATCTATACTGTAATTAGGTATTGTTTTTCTAGTTACATTCTGGTAACAATTAAACCTAATAAAGAGATACTTGTATTTTTATTTTTAATACTAACCTTTGCTCTCCATTGCAGCCACAGTTTAAAAATATCGTTGTGGCGCCCACATTGAATAACTTTGTCTCCCGTGTCATATCTAATGTCATACAATTTATCTTGCATGAAGAGATAATCAGCGGACATTTGATTACAACTCATCAACAAGCCCTAAAACACAAAAAAGATCTTGAGTTTAAGTATAAGGACGACACCAAAAAATTTCGTCTTTTATGAGTAAAACATGGTATAGATTTATATCCAAGAAGCCTACTTTTTAATGGCTGTAAATTATATGATCTTTGCCTGAAGACGTTAAGGTCTCCTAACAATAATTATTAATTTTAAAACCGTTAGGAAATTGTTTCTTTCAGAAAAAAAACAGTTAGGTACCTACATACACCATTCCAAAATGTATATCAAGGCACATCCTGTAGGGTTAGTGACTGCAGATACCAGAATCATGTGCCCAAAGCAGACGGAGAGAATCTAGAATGACCGCCATCTGCATTTGGCCTACCAGATACTCAGCTGATTTTTGGCAGGCCGGTATGATTTTCAATTCAGAGGGCTATATAGGCCGATTATTAGCACGGCCATTTTGTTGAATAACCTGGGTACAGCATTTGCAGCTGGTTTCGGAGATTGCGATATTTGGTCTGCTTTTTCCTCCTCCTTCAAGGTGATGTTTTCCCAGAACGAGCAGAGAACTAGATGACATACATCACCTTGAGTTGATGGTCGAGGAGGACTATGTCAGGCTTGTTGGCTTAGATTAAGTTGACAGTAGGCAACGAGCAGTTCAAGTAAATCCAGAATTTCTCGTTCTCGACAACGGACTCGATATCTCCAGGAAAGTAAGGCAGTGCTGGTGTCTGGTCAACCCAGTATTTTAGATGGTAATATAGCACTCGTAACGCCACGTTATGTAGGTCGAAATAGGATATATGGGACATGCTGAAAGTAAGTGCATGAGCGATTCTGGCACCTGACGTAGGTCTGCATATCTAGAACTTCTACACGCCACACACGGCTTCGGTAGACCATGGTGTTAAAAACCCCATCGTGATAGGCTACAATGAATCCCTCAGTCTCCGACTTAAGTTCGACTGACCTTAGAAAGGCGAATGTCAGCTTAATCGATAAATCCAATGTTTTCATGTTCTTACAGAAGACACCATGCTGGAGTTTATCGACGTGCTGCCGAAATAGGTTTCCCTATTTTTCAGTTTTTATTGGGGCTCTGAGACGATTGGGCTTAGGCTAAGTAACTGATTCAAAGTCAGCACCTCGCCAGCCTCTTCGTCTGGTATGGAATAGGAGACTGAGTTTATCTGCGGCTCTATCTGCTATCTTAAACAATCCTGAACCCACTCCTACAGTTTCATGATGTTATACGAACCGTAAGGCAGAGCGTCCATCTGTCAGACAACAGACGAGACAAAGACGAAATCTGTTCAATTACTTGCATTCCTTTTAAAATAGGCTGAGCATACTTGCACATACTAATGCCGCATTGTGACATGATAGAATTAGACATGATTGTGTCCGTTGAAAAGCGTTCGCGTTAAAACGAACAAACACAGATCAGTAAAGTTTTGCATTTAAATTTGGTCGGACCATTTTGTGGATGAAAAAATAAAGGAAATTCAAAGCAAACGTATCTTATCCCACGACGATGACATGATTACTATTAACGAAGACTAATGTTTTTTTTTGTGAATTTTGCTTGTCGATTTGATATACGATCCAATGTTTTCTGCTTATCCATTTTATGCTTGTGTCGTGTCTTTGTCGCGTCTGTACCTTGTTGTTGTCTGTCAGATAGACGCTCTGCCTAAGAGTGGATCCGAGCTTCTGAGTATGTTACAAACCATACTTAGTACTACTCTGCCATGCATATACATTCCAGGCTTAAGAATCCTCGCCCCCCCCCCCCTCGTTGGAGAGGACACACGTGGGAGGTACACACGAGGAACAAATGATCTAGGATGAATACTACCTACTATGAATTTTCATCATCTTGGCACAGCTCGTCTACCGTCCACTTTCTATTTCAGAGGAGTAGAACAGAACTGAAAAGGCAAGCATATTATTAGTCGCAGACACCTTGTTTTTTCTCCAAAGTTCGGAAGACCAAATCTTTCGCAGTCAGTGTCTGTAACAGAGACTGTTGTCTCTGTCTGTACCTTCCGCGGAGAAAATCCTTTATTTGTTTTACATCCTGGATGTACAGTTATTGCACACCGAGGTATGTATAGATCTCTCAGGCAAGTTGCGCTTCCTCAAAGACCTCCCCGCATCGTCCTTTCTTGAGATGGATGACTGCACATCTGTCTAACCCGAACTCCATACGAATAATTGCGTGTACTCATCGACCACCCGTTTTGAAGGGCGCAGTCTCCGGAGGCAAAAGTTTAAGATCGTTCATATAAAACATATGGGTAACCGGGTGACCTTATGGTTCTGATCGCTGGGTGGACTGCATTTGGATTCGCGGAATAGGCGGAGCTCCATAAATAACAGTAGCGGTGAGATGCAGAAGAGAAGAGGGCTGAGGAAATCATCCTGAAAACTTCTGACCTAAATTCCACCTGCTGTGCACCAGATGTATTGTGAAATAGATTCTTCAGAATGACAGCAGTTGTTCGATGCATATCACCAGTGGTGCTGGTATCGCAAGACATTGGAGCAATTGTAGCTAGAGCTTATAAGATGTTATGTCAAATGCCTTACGGTAATCGATCCAGGCCATTGATAGATTCTATTTGTATTACACAGAATCCTACGAATATAGCAGTCTATCAGCAGTAACATGCCAGGCCTTTCTTAGCACCACGTCGTTTATCAGCTGGAAAACCGGATCAATAGACTTCAGTGTCCTGGCATACAAGATACGTGTAAATATCTTGTAGCAGGAGTTGAGGCAAATGATCGGCCTATAATTTCTCGGGTCGGAAAGATCACCTTATTTCGGGATAAGCACAAAACAGTCCGGAATCTGCCACCTCTCGTTTAACCATGGGTTGAAAACTTGCACCAGACGGTGGTGTATGGTAAGAAATTTCTTCCACCGCCAGTTGTTAATGCCGTCTGGACCTGGAGCAGCGAAGTTCTTGGTACCAATATGTGCTTGTTGGATCTCTTCCGTACTTATTGCCGGGAACACTTCTTCTGGTTATTCCACGTGTCTGTGGCACAGAGCCCTAAAGTGTGCAGTTACTGGGTTAGCGCTATTGAATGGATGCGTTGTTTCGTAGATTCCCTTCCATAAGGTTTCGAAATATTTTACAGTCGACAACACGCTCTGGCTCTTGAAAGAGACGGGAGGGATTCGTACGGGATAATGTGTTTTGCTCCATACTCCTCATCAACGTTTTCTTCATAGCCATGAGCGTTCGGATCCTATCTAGACAGGGCTGCTTGATGGTAAGCATCACTGTTAGATTTAGAGTGTGGTGTTGACGTCTTAGTCCGGCTGCTATGAGCGGGATTTTAAGAGTAAAAACTCTACCATTTGTCATGTATTCTACAATACTCTGGATCCGAGAAACGTATTGTCTGGTCGCCTGTATCTTGCCTTCGACTTTTTGCACATAACGCAACCCCGTTTAAAGTGTTAGTTGACTCTTCATGGGGGATGAGTTGCTTCGCAGCGTTGTATACGACACAGTTGACCTGCCAGATGTCTGCGTCATCTGAAAATTCCTTTTCGATGACCTCGTCCATTCTAGCCAGGTCTTGTGGTTTTAGGTTATCCCTGATGTTAAGGCTAACCCTCGTCCTTAAGTCTACATCGGTGAACTCTACAGGAGCTAATCAGCTAATTGCCACGATGGGACGACTTATTATTATTTATTTATTTTTATGCAACGAAAAACGTTTTTTTTTTCTGAAAATAATTGCTAATAAAATTGTTAATTATGTTCAATATAACTTCCAAATAGGAGAAATATTTTAAGAGTTTGGACAACAGAACACAACTCTTGATTAAAATTTGATATTCATCGTCCCGAGTTTCAATGACACAAATTAAAGAAATATTTTTCATTAGCCACCACCACAAATAATTATTCATTTAAATAAGAATGTTTTCCTTGTGTTCGTGGGCAGTCAAATCTTGAATTTGTGCTGTGTATCTTTCAAACAGCCAGTATATCTTAAATATTTTTTGGTGCTTGATGATTAGAAGATGCTAGTACTTACTTGAATAGAATAAGAAGGGATAAACGTACAGGGTGATTACTTTTTTTGTAAATTTTATTGAGTTAATTTGAGAGATAAGCAAATCTACGAAATATAATTTTATACATACCATCGGATATCAATATTTTGTTTTCAATAATAGTAATGAAGTATTAATTTTCTTTGTAGTTTTGGATTTTTAGATTTGAAAAAAGAATATAACAACATTATTATTATTAAAAAATACGGTGTAAAAGAGTGATTACAAAGAGCTGTGAAATTTATACATGAAGAAAAAAATACAAGTTTAAGGATAAAATAAATAGTATTTTAAAAAAATCATTTCAACAGATCAACATATAAATTAAAGATTGCAGTATCTAAGCTGTTTATAATGTATAGTTTTTATGATTTCTTGGCATAACTGAATTCTAAATTATCAATCACTTAAATTAAATTTAAGTGATTGATAATTTCTATCTCAAATCCAATTCATTAAACTTTTGTTTTTTGTTCAGTTTGAATTAACAACGACAGACCACTAAATTTTTTGAATATAAATCCACTAATATTCAATTTAGTAAATAAAATTTAATACTCACATCTTCTTTGAAATGAATTGTAGAACACTGTAGCAAAGCTCCCATGAGTTTATGTGGATTCCAAGTTACTGAGTCAGCTCTGTAACAAAAAAAAGTTTGTGACATTAAAGCGTAAATTACTTCTCTCCGTGAACGGGGGCTAGAATCGGCTAGATGACAATAGAAATATTGCAATGATTTATAAATCTAATACGGCTATTATGTAACACATTCTATATTTTTTGTTGGCGTCAGATAATAATTAATTTTTTTAGGATTATACGGAAGCACTAAAAAATTATATCCATAAATAAATTATTACTAAACTGCTGTAAGCGTAAATTTATCTACGGCGCACATCATTTAGTAAAATTCTGGTAACACCAGTAATTCTACATTATGTTCTCAGTAAATCTTGCTGCCGAAAGAATATACTGAGGATATTTAAACTCCCCCAGATTGTCCCAATAAAATATTAGAACGAGGGTTGCTACAATTTGACTCGTCCAGCTTTTCAATCTAGCTTTGCCAACAGAGTAGTAGCTCAGGATTGGCAATGGTGGGACTGAACCTCATTCTCTGCTTAAAGACTTCGAGATAGTGACTTAACTCGAAGTTTCGCTACTACCAATTTGAGTCCACTGTTCATAAATTAAACTGCATGGAGAGCTGTCCCATTCCAAAATATTTGAGACAATCTGGGCCAACCTCTAATTCTCTCTGTTTTGCTAACGAAAAACAAAACAAAACGAGTTAAAAATTGAAATTGTCTGTTGACAGATAATAACAATCTTATTGAGAATTTATAACAATGATAACATAATAAATAAGAGTTCTCCTAATTTTTTAGTTTCCTCATATCTGATTAAAATTCTGTCTTCCTTAAAAATCTTCTAAAATCCAAATTCTATAAATAAAATGTATGATTATTGTGCAATTGTATTCAGTAATAAAATAGAAATGCATATTTGTTAATAATATAATCATCGTGATTTTGTTTATTAATTTCCTTGTTTTTCTTTCTTTATAATTCTATTATTTCAATGTATAAAATACGAGTAGTTTAAGTGAAAGTTCTGATCGGATAATCTTGTGTCAGTATTTGAGAAACATCAGCTGTGAAATTCTCATGTAATCATGGATTACACTCAAGGCACAATCCAGACAAGCTTTTGCTTTTTAGGTTCCCGTTTTATTTGTAGAAGTTACCCTATGTAGTCTTTGTTCCTTGAAATTTCGATTAATTAGACTCTGTAGACAGAGTAAGTCGAAAGGGATAATTAGGGTCAGAAGTAAAACAGTTACCTAATAGATATTTGTTTTGGGATTTTTTTCTTGAATGAATTAAATTTTTTTTCGATACTTAGATATTTTTTTCCGTTTAGACGATGTACACGGTTTAGTGTCTGAAGCAACATACATATATCCTATATCACGCAAGGAATTTTTGTAACTGTAAATTTGTCGTGGTAGTTATGTCATTGTATCCTTCCTGGCCTTCCATGAAGCGTATGTTCTTTTGGGCCGCAATAGATAATAGGAATAGTATCCATATTTAACAAAAATATATAATATTGTACAGAGGCTTTTCTCACTGTTTTATAAAATTGATAACCTGTCCTAAAGTTTTCTGATTTTAGGTTGATTATTTAACTTTAAATTTTATCTTTAAAGTTGGGATTTTATATTCGTTGTTTTTATTTTGTTTAAAACATAGGTTGCATTGGAAACAAAATATAGTTTAAAATGTCAGCTTAAATTTAAATCAGTTGAGCAATCAAATAGGGTATTCATTTAAATTAAATCTGAAATACTTAAAATTATTTAATAATAGTAGTGATATGATTTAATGTTTTATTGAGTACAATAGAAATTCAAGACATGCATAAGAGTTGTATTTAAACAAATATCACGAAAGATGTCAAGCAAATAAGAAAAAATTTTAAAACTAGAAGAAAAAAATATGGAACTTTGGTTCTTTTTATAAGACAAGATCAAAAATTTACAAGTTTGAAAAAGAAAAGCAAACAATTAATATCATTGGTTACGTCAATCCATACCCAAGAAGTTCCATAAGAAATATAGAAACAGCGGTAGGAAGTAATAAATCTTAAGTTGGGAGAACTCTCAAGAAATGTAAATATAAACAGTTACGATTTCGAAAAATGCATTGGTTTCATCCTGGTGAAGTACCTACATTTAAATGTTGTAAATAGTTTATTGAAAATAGCGAAAGAGATGCAAGCTTTCATTTGAAAATCATTTGGACGAGGCAAGAATTCTAAGTTGTGGAATTTTTCGTTATAACACTAGATATTGGACTGATGAAAACATGCATCTTACAGTTTAAAGACAAAATCAAGGTAGATTTGGAAGAAATATGTGGTGTGGCATATACAGACATCATATCATTGGTCCTATTTTTTTTTAATTAACCTAACTGTAGAGGTTTATATTTAAATTTTAAGACAACACTCATCCCTATTTCTTGAAGATATTCCTTTGTATATACTAAACGAAACATATTTTCAACAAGATTGCGCCCCTGCTCATAATGCATTAGAACTCGAAACATTTTGCAAATAGGTGATAGGTACTAATCGCATGGATCAAACTATTGTTAGCAGTGTAAAAAAGTGCCAACTTTTCCTAAATTTCAATTTATTACAATTTAAACATGTTTTGAATTAATAATTGTAGAATAGAAAACTGTTATTTTGTATTTAGCTACTTGTATTCCTTTATTATAAATAAAAAAGACACCTAATGAATATCGTGTATTGTACTTCTCAGCCTTATGTTAGCTTCTGTTCCTGGTCTATCTCATCCTAGATCCATTTCCTTAGCTACGCTACGCTGACGAGGAGCAATAATTTCTAAACACGTGTCCGTAACTGCATAGTTACTTCGCTTTAAAATTATTATTGGGCCAGACAGTTAATCCTTAAAATGCATTGATTTTCACGTATACCATTCACAGAAAACTACCAGAGACGCAATATTATTATTACATTACATTAAAAGAAACAATTTGATCTTCAAACCTTGAAATTCTTCACCCATCGAAAACTTGTCATTGGTATATTTCTAAAAACTATGATATTTTTATAGAGTATTTTTTTCTAGAACGTCTATTTTTCGAGAAAATCGACCGCCACACTTTTGCAATGACTTATGAGTATAATAATAATAATAATAATAATAATAATAATAATATGATAAGGGG